>JAOTON010001637.1:0-163819 GCA_034440635.1 Lepas anatifera
ATAGATGTTCTTTAATATTTTTGCCATTCTTAAAAGATAAGCATGGCATATTTTTGGTTTTAGCAACCTATGTGGCCCCTTTACCTTTCAAATTAAAGAGTAAGCAGAGCATTCATATAGCTCAAATTAGACCTTGATATGCCTTCATCTATACATTAACATAAGCTCATCTCCTCTTTTTCTCCATTATGCTAGATGGGGTAAATTTAGAAGTCTTATCCTTTCCTCTATATTGGAGATGTATGATGTGGGTAACAACAACTTTATTTTCTGTCGTAATGATATTCTATCTGGAGAATGTGTGCTGGTTTCTTGAGGCATTTGGGGCAGCTCAAATCATGCATATATCTGAAGGCATCAACTTGATTTCAGAAGAAGCTTTTCTTTCCAACCGGCATTACATATCCATTTTGGTGTGTGGTGAGGCTGCTTATTAATAATTGCCATTTTCTCTGCTCTCATTTTCATTGCTTTGTGGCAAACATGATATATGTTTTATATATATTCACCATTGTGGAAAGTATGACAGCTGGTCAGAAGAGTCGCACCAGCCATCTAAAACTCTGGCACAAATTTGCACAGCCAGCCACCTAAATTCACACCAATCTGCAGTATACCAGGGAGAAAGCACCCATCCCTACCCTAGAGTGCAAAGTATGGAATTTTCTTCAGGATCTCGTTGGTGCGAGTGTACTTGGAGACAGGGGGAGCAAATGGTGCAGATTTTATCAACCTGGTGCGAATTTTGTGAGGCTGGTGCAAGGAAGGTGACAATGAAAACCAAACAAAAATTGACTGAATGGTTATAAAGACTCAGGGAGGGGAGCCTTGAAAAAGTCCTTAACTATCTAAGTAATAAAAGAGACAGCATTGCATTGTGTGGGTAGGAATGAGAACATTTTCCCTGGTAATATGACAGAGTTAGTGTGAATTTTTGGTGGCTGGCGGTGCGAGAATTTTAGATGGCTGGTGCAGCTCGTCTGGCTGCTACCATACTTTGCAAACGGGTCCCTACCCACATGATGCAATGTTACCTCTGATGTCACTTAGTTTTGTAAGGCCTCCTTTTGTCTTTATAACCATTTTTTCATTATTTGTTTGGTTTTCAGTGTTACCTCGCTTGCACCAGTCTCCACATTCACACCAGGTTAATAAAATTTGCACCACTTGTTCCTATCTCAAGTTGACTCACATTGACCAGTCCTTGTCAAAAGTGTCATACTTTGCACCCTGGTATATTCATGGTATATTGTAGCAAACAATGATTCTGTTGCTTCCTTTGCTGCTGTCACTTTTGTGTAATAACTAATGACTTGAAATACAGTAATGTGATGGATAGCATTCTGTATAAAACATGCTGGCCCTAAGCAAAGTTTGTGCTCACATTTAAGTCCTGGGAATTTAAGTCTTCCATCCCATATTTTGGCCTGTCCTTTCCTCATGCTTGTATGAATTTTTCAGGTGCTGCCAGTGGCTAAGATCTGTGGATGGTCCCTCACTTCCTGAAGCTGCTGGGGAACCACATCTTGGACCAGGGTCTGGGGCTACTGGGTCCAGAAGCACCGGTAGTAGACAAGGGCCTCCCCAGCTGCTTTTGGTAAAGGACAATGCCGAGCTGCTGCTTTGCCACGCCCTTCAGTTGAAGCATATAAAAGTACGGGCCATCAGTTTTGTGCATCAAACTTTTACTTGCGCTCTTTTTATATGTGCTGGACGTGAAATTTAACTGATTTGTATAGGATTTTAAATGATTCGGTGCTCGGGAGTGTACCTTTCCATTTGGTTTGTACCGTTTGTATGAATATACTGTGTACAATTGTATTTGCAGAGGCAAAATGGATTGCATTGCTATCAAATGGATCTCAGGTCACTCATTCGAATGAACATATCGATATATATTTTTATCTGGCAACGGGAACATAGCAATAATTTTAATGGTGCTCTTTTGAATAAAAAGACATTATGAACCTTTCCCTGATAGGTGAAAATAGATTTAAAACAAATATATAAATGTGTGAGAGCTGAACATGTTTCATCTCCGAATATTTGTTAAGTTGAAGAATAATGATAAATTACTAGATTGTGAATATTTAGCTAAGTGTCAGTTATTTGCGTGATATAGCAAAATATCCAATAAAACTGTTCGTTTTGACAATCGCCCATCAGTTGATGATTGTCAGATGAAGTTTATACCAAAAAATTTCCGTCAGGTGACTGGCCAGGAGCGACAGCGAGTACGTCCAGCGGCCCAGATGCTCAGCGAGCGCGTGGGAAAGTGTCTACTCCACCTATTTGGTCAGCGCTTCGTCAAGCAGGCTCAGTTCATCATCACTTGCGACAAGATGTTCGACACCTGCAACTTTCGGTGTTTCCTGAGCAAGGCTCATCGGTCAGCATTCGGCTTGGATCACACCATCAATGCTCAGAATACTTCTCTGCTCGAGTTCATGCGGCTGATTCAGGACTCCCGAGTCGGATGCCAGAGCAGGTACCATTCCAGAACGGGTTCATCATGTCCTTAACAGTCCTGCAAGGTCTCCACAGCATGCTCAAGAACATCTACGGTGTCAAGTACTTTCTGACGTCTCGGGTGAATCAGGACATGGTAACGAATTTCTTCTCTCAGGTCAGGGGCTTGGGAGCAGGCAACACCCAACCAACGGCGGTGGAGGCCAAGACTCGTGTTCTCATGCTAGACCACATGCTGATGGAGCCCCCAGTCTCGCTGGAAAAAGAAGAAGAAGAATCAAACTACCTGAGTGCGGCTACCCTGCAACTGGACACCCCCATACTTCTGATGTGCACTTTGACTTCTGATGTGCTGGTTAAATTCCCGGACCTTCACGAAAACGTAGCGCGAAAGTACGCGGTGACGAGGACACACATGCGGGTGAAGTGGCTGCAGCGGTTGTATGCGGAGGGGGAAGTGAAAGGCAAGGGCAGAACAGAAAAGTCGTCGGAAAATGAAAAGAATGCGTTACTACATTTAGTAAAAGTGATTGAGTAGTATCCTCAGGTAGCCAGCTATGGATTTCACAAAAAAAAAAACCAGCATAGGATTTGCCGCCAACCTGATAGGTTTTGACTGTCAAAAGTGGCGCCCCCTGGTCCGGATGGCGCCCCCCAGGATGGTGCCCCCCAATCGGCAATCCTGGATCCGCGTATGCCTCCGATACACATTTGGTCCCTCCGATACACATTAACTCTACAGCACAACCCCTGGCCATCCTCGGCGCTCATAGATTCTGATCTAAATGCACCCTTTTCCCCACAATAGAAAACCTGGATCAGCCATTGTATGTTTCTGTTCAGAGCACCATAGTCTACACACTTGAAACATTAAAAACGGGTCTTCACTGTCCTTAATTCACCAAGCTGAGCCCATTACAGCCTTCGGGGTACCGCCGGACAGATTTTCATCTCTAGTTGGGGTTTGAAGTGAGCCAACGGCAATTTGCACCACTCCCAGCCGGCTCCTGGGTTTGTTTTGCAAACCCGAACAGAGGTGTGTTGGACTGCTGGCAACCTTCAAACTCTTTTGTGGTCCGCAGGAGCAATCCTGCGTATTACGGGCTGGCTGCCGTCTGCATTCTATAAAAATACGATATTGCGCAAGCGCGTTACAGAAAGACCTGCCAGTCGGCTTGCAGCCGAACACATCTCCGGTTAGATCGGGTCGGACGGTAGATAGAGGTTGAATTACTTTTTTCAAATCTTCTTCGTAGGATAAATTTGTAAAATTAATGACTAAAAAAAGCTTAAAAATATATTTTGAATACAAATAAATTATATGAGAAACATCAAAACACAATTTTAGTAACCATGCCAACGAGAAAAGACTGTGCCTGGCTAGTGATGGAGTGCTGGGTTTAAAGGGAATGTGGCACCTTCACAACGTGATTTTAACTGAGATAGCCAAGTTGTAAAGCAGGTCGGAAAACCCCGTACTCCATATTTAATTTGTCTTGGAACTCGATATTTCTGTAGAAAAAAGCTAAAACCTACCTGACACCAGCCCCCTCAGCCCCTCCGTCGCCGGCGGCCATTGTTGTGAGCTACCGGTATGACGACATATGCTGACGTCACGATGAGCATCAGCCAATCGAAGCCCTTGAAGCTTTTCAAGTATGGTAGTGGTTGCCAGATCGTGACATCATCCACAGTCTGATATTTATTTCTTTTTCTAGGAGTATTTAAAAAAACAAATATTGAGCTTATTGTAATTTTTCAGAGAAATCATGAGTGGTTTCATTATTTTTTATTAAAAGTACGCCTAATTACACTAAATTCCAGGATTAGACCAAGGTGCCACATTCCCTTTAATACTCTAACTGCTATTGACAAATATTTCGATTATTGTGATGTGGCCTCCCAAAAAAATTGGTCGAAGATACAAAAATGATTATTGGTTTCGGGATCAGGATTTTTCAAATATCAAGAAACCACAATAAATTTTTTCGCGTATCTCCCTTTAAGGACTTTTTATAAGGCGCCCTCCTGTGTCGTTATAACCATTCAGCCATTATATGTTTGGTTTTTAGTGTCACCTTCCTCGCACCAGTCTCACAAACTCGCACCAGGTTGATAAAGTTCACACCACTCGCTCCTGTCTTCAAGGACACTCGCACCCACGAGATCTCGTCGAAAATGCCATACTTTGCACACTGGCCCAAGGGCGTCGATGAGATCTCGTTGAAAGTGTCATATTTTGCAAACACATTTTATATTTTTGTCGTTGTCCCCATTTAAGGGGTTAATATATTTCCACCTTCCAGCCAGCCCCCCTCCCCTCCCCCGCGCGCACACACACACACAGCACATGCATTCAATTAAGCGTCAGAACAATTCTCACGTGACAAATCCGGCGCTTTGCAAGTTATGCACTGCCTCCCATACAGGGCGCGGCGGCAACAGCAATAGGTAGGGATAATCTGGGACAGGTGCGCAGTCTTATCCTCACAGTTACGGCTCTCTACATGGATATCAAGTCTGCGATATTTCGTCGGAAAAATCGAAAAGTGACAGGCCAAGGTGATTTCCACAGCTTTAAAGCTCGTTACAGCTACAAATTATTCAAATAAATTAGCTGTTCTCATCCCACAAACGAGCCCACGTCAAACGTCAGAAAAAGAGCAGCCAATGCTCGGCCGGGGACGCACGGCTGCCCCGCAGGGGGCAAGGCTGAGAGTGGGTACCTCACGATCAGCCACGCCTCCACCGGCACAGTCCCCGTCCCCAACCGAGCAAAGACGGGTTAGCAACCCACTGCTCATACCTTCGGCAGAAACATTCACTAGCCGTGTCGGGATACGCAAGAGACAAGACAGTATGTCAAGTTGATGAGAGGAATACATATCACAGCACAGTGAAAGTCCGTTGGTTCCCGATCCACAGAGCTCATCCGATATTCGACAAGACCTCACCAGTCGGCTGCAGCGCGCCGACGGCACCAGCGATCCCGCAACCCACCGCTGCCAACATCAGCCACTCCATTCAGCCACCGTCCACGATTCGGTCGGTCAGGCGACATAACGCCAGCAGCAGCCGCCTACACACGCCGCCGGGCAGACTGCGCCGGTCCCGCTGCTATCCCACGGAGCCAGTCAACCCAATCGCCAACGCAGCCGCAGCCAGTCATCACCGATCTGGCGCTTCGGGCTTCAGCCATTCATTCATATCACTATGGCACCCAGCGCCACCTTCTGGTGAGCCACTTAGCCCGATCACCATTGTCAGACAGTTACAGGCACATGATGTGACACCGAAGATCGGACATCGCTCAGGCGACGCCGGTCGCCGCAGCGCCAGAAGCAGTCACCGACAGACGCCACTAGGCAGAAGCCGCCGGTCCCGCCACGGTCCAGCGGGACCGCGCTTTCTCCCGCGCAAATCATTTGAAGTGCGGGTTTGCTCCACTCGGTATCCTCCAACCGTTCCAGAGACGCATGTAGCGGCCCTCCAGTCCAATCCCGGCCCGCCGCATCCAACGCGTGCCGAGGAGAGCGGCGCCAAGCATCCACCGTCGCCACATGGGGTACCTGACTTCAGCAGCCTTTTAACTCCTTGCCCAGACTCCAGCAGCCGTTCGACAACTCAGTCTGAACTCGAACGCCGGCCCCGGGCCGCGACCGGTCACCAGGCCACCATCCATAACGACCCCGTCCTCGCAGTAGATGCCGCCGGGCAGCTCATTTTCGAATCCCGGGTAGGAGGTGATGGCGAGCTCGCAGCACCACTGGCGCAAACAGATAGGCAACCGGCGCCATTGACGCCTGGCGGCCCCCGTCGCCGCAGCACCTCTCCAATCGCTGCACTCTTGGCCAGGTCCCGTGCTCCCCCAGTCCACCGGGCACGACGACAGCATCGCAGGAGGTTTGGGCTGCCTCCACCCCCCGGGAGATATTTATCCCGGGGATATTTATTCTGTGTGTTGTGTTGCGAATAAAATGTGAATGGCTCCAACTTCTTCACTTCAACCATGTTCACCCACCGCACCACGCGTCATTGTTGTCCAACTTTTTTTAGTCAATCAGCAGAGAATTCTCCATCAGCTGGAGGGATTGCTTTTACAGGCACCCAGCAGTTTTAGAGAGTTGATAACCCAGGTCTAAACCCAGGGTACGTTCTTTGAAATATTCCAACCCGGAAATCCGGGATCAGTGATATTACAGCCATTTTTTAAACTTTGACCGGAATTCCACACGGAATATTCCTGTCATTCCATGCCGACTGCTAGGAATCGAAAAAGCAGTCCCACTCAAGATGGCAGCGCCCATGGATGAATTTTGTGGCAGAAATTCATGGATTTTGAATATTTATCTGCTTGTTAGGTCCACTATATGTTTTTCAGGATAATTGGCACCTAATGATAATACCTCAATGAAGGCTAATGAAAGACTTGCATACACACAAGTCGCGATATAAAATGACTGTCGAGACTCCACATTTACACAGCATTCCGGCCTCATTCAAAAACGTTCCGCAGTGAAATCCGGGGAATATCATGATGTCATAGACCCTGGAATTCTGCCTCTGAATATCGCAAAGAACACAGCCTAAATCAAATGTCTGAAATTTAGAGGTGGGACTGTTTGGTCCCATGGCAGACCAGTGTGCAAAGTATGGCATTTTCGACGAGATCTCGTCAGTGCGAGTGGCATTCGAGACAGGAGCAAGTGGTGCGAATTTTACTACCCTGGTGCGAATTTCCGAGACTGGTGCGAGGAATGGGACACTGAAAACGAACGAAATCATGTGGGAGGAGGAATAAACTTACTAAAAATAAGCAGCCTCAAAGTAATTGCGCCGATTAAGCTGAGTGTGCCAAATTTGCCGCAAACTGTAAGATTTTGAAAGTAAGTTTTGCATACTGACGGGGAAATTGGAGGTATTTGGATGGCGCAAATAAAACGACAACAGTTTTGAAGACTTCATTACTTATAGTTCGCTTTTGGTAGAAAATGAGTTTTTTATGAACAAAAGCTTTCAGCGCTCGATTATGGAAATGGGCAAGATATCCTTTACGTCCATACATGGTATATTTCACTAAACAAGACAAAAAGCATACATGCATCAGCATGCACAACCATGACACCCCCGGCGCGGGGCCCCTAGATAACGCCGGGGGCATCGGCGCGGCACAGCTCGGCGTTAAAAGCCAACGGCAGAATGAAATATTAAAAAAGTATCACGACACACCACGCAAAAAAGACGCGGAATCAAACATCGTTAAAAGATACACAAGCCATCACCATGCGCGCAATCACCGCCAGACCGACACGGCCGCGCCCGACACGAGCGTCGCACCAGCACAGCCGCCCCGACACCATCGCCAAAATCGGGACAGCCGACCGCGACAACAGCGCCATCCGAGCACCCGACCGCGACATCAGCGCCACCCCGGGACAGCCGCCCCCGACACTATTGCTTTAAATATTTTAGCAAGCCTTTGGAAATGGGGTTTAGTATTCAACTCTGGCGCAACTCCGGCGAAACAAAACAACATTGTACTGTTGAACAGGGGCGGATGCAGACCCAAGTTTTGGGGGCCAAACCGATGTCTGCCTCTCCTCCTGGGGGAGGGGTGGAAGGACGTGCAATTCCGGTGCTCAACAGACCTAGTATAAGCTACCTCTCGAGGTACATAATCGCCCTCTGGGGGGGGGTGGGGAGCAAATATTTTTATCTACAGACCTATTGTAACCACCTTTTTTTAACATTTATCTGACCTTTGGGGGCCAAAAGGTAGTTTTCCCCTACAGTGCTTTGAGGGGGGTATGGCCGGAATGCCCTCCCCTGCGTCCACCAATGCTGTTGAATGTTGTGGGTTGAACCTGAATGGGTGGTAAGTGTAAGGCAGCCCCCCTCCAATAGCAAGCATAGATCATCAAATGTGATGTTACACCTAGGGTTTAATTACAGAATAAGGTGAGCAATTGTGTACCACATTCTAACAGCCATTTTAAGACACAATCTTATGTGCTGAGTACGAATTTAGCAACAATTGCTTCTGCAAATAATTTTCTCCCATTGAATTTCCCTCCTATATTACGACACTACCACAGGAAGGTTGCACATGACAAACACCTCACAGCACAGCAACGCTACTGTTTATTCAAGATGCCAGATACCATGCCAGAATAAGAGGGATAAAACACTCCAAAATAAAAAACCTCTACATAACGCACCAACGCTCGTCAGTTTGTGCAATGGCGGATGGATGTGATAGTTGCAAAATAAAATACTATCAGGCGATTTCTGATGCAAGCAAAGCAGGTTAGGTTAGGTTAGGATAGGTTAGGTTAGCTTTCTCAGGTTAGGTTAGGTTATGTTAGTTATGTTATGTTATGTTATGTTATGTTATATTATGTTATGTTATGTCAGTCAGGTCAGGTCAGGTCAGGTCAGGTCAGGTCTGAGTAGATGTGCCGGCTTTGTTTTGTTCATTCTGTTTTGTTCCATTCCTTCTGTACGTCAGTGACAGTTTTTTAAGGTTTTCTAGAGGGTTTATTAACTAGTGTCATCGATCGACTTTTGAATGACTACAGGCTGCCCCTGCTCGTACTATGATTGTGACGCATTTCCAGCAGTTATTGGCGCTTGGTCTGCAGTATTGTGTGGTGTGCTTTATGGAAGCAATATTATTGAATATTTTGGAAACAGTTGGTCTGCGGAAAAAATGTTGTTGTTAATTTTGTAGGGCGTGCTGCAATCATTCGGGTGAGACAATTTTCTTAGTCGTCAGTGATTACTCACCTTATTCTGTAAATTAACCACACCTAGTAGCATATGAAATAGGAAAATTAACTGATTTATCATCCCAATTTTTGGAAAGAGGTCCAGAATTGAAGATGAAATGCTTATCTATTGCATTTGGAATAAACTTGATTACAGTGCACTCTCACAAATTCATGAGTGGGCAGTGCAATCAGCAGTAGTTTGACACATGGCCCAAAAGTGAAGGAATTCTTCCACTCCCGTGTGACGTCATTCAGGCATTGAGGAATCCCTCTTGCACTTACCTCAAAGCCAGTCTGCAGAATGTGGCAGATTTCGACGAGATCTCGTTGGGGCAGCCTCGGGGCAGACCTACCGATTTGGGGCAGCTTTTGGTCGATCTTGGGGCAGAGGGCGGGCTCTTGGGGCAGGAACCAGTACTTGGGGCAGCAGTCGGTCCGGGTAATCACCGAGGGAAGAAGAAAAAATAATGAAAAGAAACGACAATCATTAGTTAAAGGTGCGCCGTAAAAGCTCAATTGTCGCAAAAGCGTCATATTTGTCATCAAGAGATGTGGCCAAAAAGATACCAAATGAAGGAAATTTCTAATAGACGTAAAGTCAAAGTTCCTGGAAATTAATAAAAAAGCAGGCAACAGGCGCCTTTCTAAAGCAAAGTTTAAATTTCTTTATCAATTTGTAATCTAAACCTAGTTTGAATTACAAAAAACAATCTTAGAACTCAAAATAAAATTTCCCTGTATGTAGTTTTTGCATTTCCTCTGCTGTTTTGATCGCCAAAGGCCGGCAAATTGGGTCTATGTCAAAAGGTCCACTATTCAAAGGGTCCACCGTTCAAATGGTCCACACATAAGCAAAGCATGCCAACCCCTCCCCCCAAGAAAAATGCAGGTCAGTGATGTGACGTCACAAGAGCGTAAGGGAATCTTTCTTCGCTTGGGTCTTGTGAAAATATTCCAAATTTTTATGCTTTCATGCAAATGTGAGAAAATGCAAGGGGAAAAATGCTTTAGCTTTAGAAAACATTATTCTTTATTGAATTTAGTTATCAATTGAAATAATTTTTTAAAGTATTGATTATACGCAGTGAAAGCAGTGGCAAATGACGTCTTTGGGGGAAAAGACTTTGCTTGTAAATATACCTTTGAATAAATGTATTCTTGAAGTCGTGCATCATGAATGCTAGATAGCTGCTGCTGTGCGTGGAGGGTCGTGAGTGCGTTGTCGTCGGCGAGTTGGATGCACGGCCTTATTTCATTTCTGGGTGTTACGTTTAAAATGGAGTAGATAAAACATGTATCGGTAAAAATACCCCCCCCGTTGGAGGAGTCTGCCCCAGCATCCAAATTTCTGCCCCAATTGGGGCAGGCTTTGGAACTGCCCCAAGCGCCTCGTCGAGTCGCCTGCCACGTTCTGCAGACTGGCCTCAAAGTAAAGGTACCTTGAGTGTAAGGAGCAGGGTAGCTGAAAAACAGTGAGGAATGGTGGTAAGGGGGCAGTGTTCAGTAGTGTGTGGGGGATGGGTGAAAGTTTGTAAAGACAGGATAGTATTGCATTGTGTGGGTAGGGATAGGTGCATTTTCTCCCAGGTATATTGTGGATTGGTGCGAATGTTTGATGGGTAGAGGTGTGAATTTTTGTGAGGATTTGTGGTGCCTGGTG
Source organism: Lepas anatifera (assembly GCA_034440635.1). Lineage (NCBI taxonomy): Eukaryota > Metazoa > Arthropoda > Thecostraca > Lepadidae > Lepas > Lepas anatifera. The sequence goes on from JAOTON010001637.1 coordinate 10,900, forward strand.
TGACTCATCTGGCCTGCTGCCATACTTTGCGGACTGGAGGGCAGGGGCCAACTATCGTCCTGACGGGACTTAATCCGGGAAAACAATAGATGCTGGGACTATGCTGAGACCAGAGCCAAGCAGGATAAAAAAATTCACAGAGCACAGAACTAAGCTCACACTAGTTTTCATTCTTTGAAAACCCCATTTTCAGATGTTATTCCTAATCCTTGACTTGCTTATAAAGCAACTCAGTGACATAACCAAAAAAACCACAAGTGGTGTGTATCGGGGGCAAAATCACTTGGAATTGAAGAAAAAACGTTGTTTGCTTATAGGCACTGGGAGGCATTCGAAACAATGGCTTGATTGAAAAAAATCAGGAACTGGTGATTGGAAATAGTAGTCCCTACCTTCCCACGGTTTCAGATGCCTATCTTTTAGGGCCTTGTTGCCTCCTCTCTCTCAAAAAACTACTCATCAAAAATATTTGATGTTACGTCCACTCATTGTGTCGCGAATAGAAAGTGAATGGCTTCAACTCACACTTCTTCACTTCAACCACCGGCGACCACGCTCTCCAGCCGCGCAACTCAGCGTCTCTGTCGTTCAACAACAACAAGAAGAAGGAACAATAATAATAGCCGTGTTATTCTGCCGTGCAGAATGCATGCTAGTATGCCAGACGCATGCGTAGTACGGTATCTTGTAGCCATAATTAACTATTGCGCATGCGTGTAGCATACTATTGTGTGTTTTGCCGGCAGAATATCATGGCTAAAAAATATGAAAAACATGTATGCGCCATTGCTGTCTTTGAAAAAATCAACCAAGTAAAAGCTCAAGCTTTAGTAGCCTTAAAGGGACATTGTCGCAAAATTTTTATTGTGGTTTCTTAGGGGAGACCTCAAATCGCCCACAAATGAAACGACCACAGCTTAATTCGACCACGGCTAAAATCGCCCACAGTCAAAATCGCCCACACCAAAATCGCCCATGGCTTAAATCACCCACATATTATTTTGCCCACAGTTCAAATAGGCCACAAAATGCCCTGTTAGGGAGAGATAAATATGACCACAGTTAAAATCGCCAACACTTAAAAGCGCCCACAGCTGATGCACAACATCCACCCGAATGAACAAACCGCCCACAGATTAAACTACCCACAAATGAAATCAGCCACAGTTCTTGCGACGTCTCTTGTAACCTTTGGTATACAACTGTGCCGCTAGATGACCAAAAAGCACGAAAGTCTACGGAGTGCACTGAGGGATAGGAAGTTAACAGGGTGGCCAAGCTGAAATGAATTTTCCTTCACCCTGTAACTGAATTTTGACTGAATGTAACTGACGAACTGAATCCACCGCCGCTCAGGGGCGGATCTAGCCGGAAGGTTTAGGGGGGCAAGGATTCCGGCACTTATTGTGGAGACAATTCTTACCATTGAAAACAGTTTGCACTCCTGTATGGAGAGCGGCGCTAGCGACATCAATATTGATTGTATTGTGATATGGATAGATATCAATATTTACAAAAAAGTATGCATAGGGTTCTTGGAGCCATACATAAAACCTTTATTCGAGGAGATAATAATTCCAGGGCATATCGACCAGAGGCGCAGCCAGGGGGGGTGGGCACAGGGGGCACGTGCCCCCATCGGTGCCGGGGTGGCCTTTTATCGCTAGGCTGTGTACCCCTTTTGGGCCGTGCCGCTTGAAATTTAGTGCCCTACGCCGTTGAACCTTGATGCAACTAGATGGCATTTAGCTATAAAAGCTATTGTTTGACAGTTTAATGCCTTTTTGGTCAGCTAGGGTATTCTGTCGCCTTTCCAAGCACCCAGGAAAAGTATGGGTACGTAATCCGTTTCCAGCTATTGCCTCATCGTCGCTCATAATCGTAGGGCGGAGATAATCTGGTGCCCCTTGAGCTCATCTGGTGCCCACTGAGCTAGTTTTGGCCCCTTGAGCTGATCACGTGCCCTTTAAGCTAATCTGGTGCCCCTGAGTCAATCTGGTGCCCACTGAGCAAATTATTGTGCCTCTTGAACCTATATTATGCTCTCTGAGCTAGTCTGATGCCTCCGAGCTTGCCTGGTGCCCTATTAACTGTTTAAGTGCCCTTCAAACTGATCTGGCCCCCTGAACTAATCTCATGCCTCCCGGAGTTGATCTACTGTCCCCCGAGCCAATATGGTACCTCTTGAGCTGATCAGGTGCCTCCTGGGCTGGTTATTGATGTCTCCTTAGATGATCTGGTGCACCCTGAGTTGACCTTGTGTTCCCTGAACTGATATATGCCCCTGCTCTAGTCTGGGGACTAAAAGCTGATCTAGGCCCCCTGACTGATCGACCTGGTGCCCCCTGAGCAGATATGTTGCCCCCTTGGCTAAAATAATGCCCCCTGAGTCGATCTGGTGCCTCCTGAGCCATCATTGAGCCTCCTAAGCCCATTTTATGCCCTCTGAGCTAGCATGGCGCCCCTTGAGCTAGTTTGGTGTCCCCTAAGCCAATCTGGTGCCTTTTTTAGCTGATCTGGGCCTCCTGAGTTGATTAAGTAATTTCTTCAGCACTCTGGCGCCCTGAACTGAGCCGGGCCCACATAGGCTGATAAGAGCCCCTGAGATGGTATGGGGCTCCTGAGCTGATTAAGTGCCTCCTGACTTGATCTGGTACCCCGAGCTGATCTGGGTCCCGAGTTGGTTGGGGACCACTGATCTGATTCCTTGTCCCCGAAGCTGATCTGGTGCCCTGTGGGCCGATCTGGTGTCCCCTGGGCAGCTCTGGGGCTCCTAAACTGAATGTGCCCCGGCCTGGTTAGGGATCCCTGAGCTGATTTAGCACCCTGACTTGATCTTGCCCCTTGGCCTGACTTGAGGCCCCTGAACTGATCTGGGGCCCAAGAGCTGATCTGGGGCCCAAGAGCAGATCTGTGTTCTGTGGGTGCCCTGACCTGGTATGGGCCATGGGGGTATCCTGAGCTGGTCTGAGCGCTGAGCTTGTGAGTTCTTTAACCCTCGCTCCGGTGGGGGTGTTTGAACACCCCCTGGGGTTTTTTCCGGCAGTACGAAAAACAGCGGGGCAAAGCACCGCCCTACTTTGCACACCTTACCCTTAATTCATTCCGCAAATTTTTTTTCAAATTTTTTAAGTTGGGTCATCATAGGTCGGGTCACCAGTGCAGGTCAAGTGACCTCACCTCCAAAAATGTTTAAGGTGGCATAAGTAAGAAATGGGTGAATCTATCGGGTTGAAACTTATACCACATAAGGGGCCCATCGAGTGATGCAAAATGTATTCCGGAATTTTTCATATCGATGACCTAGGGTCAGGTGTGGATTGTGAACTCCATTAGAAAAGCATGGAAAAAACAGAAAATGGGTTCTATTGGTGTAGATACAGAGCAGCTGAGAATACCTTAATATTCACCAAATTGTACTATCCTGGGCTTTCCCGGTTCATGCTGCAATTTTTGACCTGTGACTTCTGAGAGGTCATCTGGGGCCCTACTTAAGCAGTTTTTAGTCTTAGGTCAATAACTTTGCAGGAATTATGATACAGCTTTTATTTTGATACCGTTACGTTTGGATTGCCATTGCGAGTCGATTGAAAAGCATATTGAATATGGTAGGTCGGAAAGTGACCTTGGCCTGACCTGAGATCTGGCCATTTTTGTGTTTTGACCTAATTATATATCATTCGATTTGCCGTGACGGGAGGAAGCAAATGATGTCTAAAAATTATTCTAACTCGACTTCTAACTCGACTCCGTCAGACGCTAGAGACCAAAAACTCTACTCAAAATGTCACCTTCATTGACCTGTCATGACCTCAATATCGGCATGAGCAAAAAAGTGGCAGACATAGTTTTTCATGGAATTGTATGAGCTATCCACCGGCTTTCGTATTTTTTCGTTATCCCGCATAGTTCCCAGAGTTGGAGGGGGTGTTCAAACACCCCCACCAGGGCGAAAGTGGCTCGGAGGCCCATCGGGGCGGGTATTCAGTTGGGCTGAGCCCCTCCCCCCCCCGAGGTGATCTGGCGCCTTAAATTGTTCTGGGACTCCTTGTGCTGGTTCAAGGCCCTATGAGCCTATCTGGGGCCCATTGAGCTAGTCTGATGACCCCATCTCTGGGGTCACTGAGCTAGCCTAGTCCCTGGGTAAAGCATGAGCTGCTCTGGGGGCTCTGTTCTGCATCTGAGGCCCCTGAGCTGGTCTATAATAGACAGAGAATACGAAGACAAGGCCAACTCCCATCACCTCGGGGGGGGGGTCACTGAACTAGTCTATTCCGTGGATGCACTTCTGAAGGGATGGGGGGTGGGGGAGGCTACTAAGGGCTCTGGTCCACACTAGGGAGCCACCTGAGCTGGTCTTGAATAGATGGGGAATAAGAGCACGATCAAACTCTTCTTGTAAAATGGAGCTAACGAGGAGTGAGCCATCGCTAAAACGGCTTGTGATGCCCAGGCACCCCTAGTTATATAAATTTCTTATTACACTGGTTTATTCTGGGAAGGGGTGATAAAAAGGCATGTGCCCCTGAGCTCAGAACACAGTCTCCTAAATCAGGATTTCTACTATTTGATTTAAATGAAGAACTAGTTTTCACAATCTTCAGCCCTGTCACACCATTTCCAACCAAACCACCGGCCTGTTCGCCTATTCCTTACTCCAACTAGGACCGGTCTTTGAAAATATGGAACTTAATAAATACGTTAAAAAGGTATCTCCAAAATTATTCTGGCAGCAGAATTGTATGTATTCTTCCAATGTTACTAGCCCACTCCTCCCACGGCCATTGTGGGGACTGAGGAACTTAACCCGCGTTCAACCAGGGCTCACTCGTCAGGGCAAAACCAGAGGGCATAACAAATGATGTTTCGACTCCAATGTCTTACCTTGCACATAGCGACATATATCACAGGTTATACTGATTTCTCTGATGTTAAGTACTTGCATGAGTTGGCTTGAATGTATCCGAAACAGTCGTGTTTTGGCTACTTTCATGATGTTTCGGTGACACTTCTTTCCGGTTTTAATAATTTTTTCCTTCTCCGTCAATGCTCCATTGACATTTTTTCTTCAACCAAAAGTACCCAAAAGTTGATATAAATTAAGATATAGTAACTTTTTTAGATTACGTTAAAAAAGTGCCCTTTTTCTCCCGGGATGTCCCTCAAAAGTGGTGTGCTCCCTTACCAAAGGTCTGGCTGCGCCCCTGTTATCGCCACACCAACTGCCAGGGTCATATGGCGTCTCCAACTCCTACCCTGTTGGAAGGTTTTCTCGGGAGCCAGCTTGCTCCTTGTTCAGGGAAGTTGCCGGGCCTTGAACCCGGGCCGGCTGCGTGGCAGCCAGCTACGCTGCTGCTGCGCCCCAATTCGAGGAGATAGGCAAACTACATTGCATCAACTGGTACTAGAAATGTACCTACTAATAATTTTTTAACATTCCATGAAATGACGATAAACTTATTAAAAGGTTTCGTTGAGCTGAGTACCGCAAAAACTTATGTCCAAAAGCGGAAATATTGGTATGCACACATGTTTGTACTCGCTTGCGTTTGTAAGTACAAATGTTTGTTCTCGCTGATGTTCGCAAACGAATCAGGTACAAAAAGGTGCCACTCTTCCGAGTGCTCCGCCTTTCCCATCGGAGAACCGGTATCCCCCATGGATGCTGCTGTTGGAGATTAAATGCCCTTCTATAGTTCCAGGGGAGTTCCATCGCAGTAGAATTCCCAACGATATGCTCAAAAAATGCAATTGTAAAGATTGTTTTTTGCATTTCCCTTCCAACTCGGGCATCAGGTGACACTTCCGCCTAACCGGAGGTAGGGGCTGCTGCCATCGGGGGTCTTTTTTAACCCGCGCCCCAATGGGGATCCGGTGCCACCTTTACCCCACCGGTGGGCATCAATCGCCCCTCTCTACCTCCAAAAATATTGGGATTGAAGCAAATCTGTAGGTGGCTTGGGAAGCCCATGTTAATTCAGTATGGGTTTACTCCATATGTTTTACTCAGGTTAATGGTTCGACCTCCAGAAGTTAATCTATGTTGGGTCGGGCCACTTTCACAAAAAAATGTAACGATTACGCCAAATGAGCATAGCTCTCATGCCATTAGATCTATCGAGGCAAAGTAAAGTTTATAGGAATATTCCACGGCTTTCTCCGCTATGTGGAACATAATGACCTCCCGACCTGAGGGAAGTGACAAAATGGTCTTGCTAATGTCAAATGAAAGCCAGTAACGGGACAAACACGATGAAGTTTAATTCGACGCCCCAGCATGATTAGGGTCAGAAGTTATCGTCAATATACTGCTTTTTACCCCTGGTGACCTTTGATGACCTCCAATAAGTTAACCCGTGCCCAAGCAGGGGTCCGGTGCCACCTTCGCCACACCGGGGGTCATCGATGGCCCCTCTAATTCCGAAAATATGGGGGTTAGTGAAAATCTTCGAAGTGCATTGGAAGGCTCGTGTAATTTCAGCATGACTTTACCGAAAATGTTAAAACGTTCAGGTCAATGGTTTGACTTTCAGAAGTCGAGTTGGGTCACGATAGGCTATTTGCACTAAAATAAGCAATGCTTAACACGCGCCCCGCTGGGGAGGGGGAGAATTTCGCCCCCACCTCCTGGTTTTCCCCAGATAACGCAAAAACGAAGAGACGCAGAACAACAAAACTCACGATACCTTATCCCTGATCAATTTTACACACCTGACCAAATTCTTTAGGTAAGGTCATGTCAGGTCAAGGAGCTATTCAAGGTCAAGTGACCCTACATCAAAACCTAAAATCACGAGTGTGAAGCAGCGCCTAGGTAACATCAGCAGACCGATCAGTTTGAAACATTCACAATATGATGAGATCATAAGGGTCTACAAATATGCTATCTCGGAATTTCGATATTGTTGACCTAAGGTGGGATCAATTTTTTGGTCACCCCATTTTAAGTCTATGGTGAAAAATAGAATGAGCTTGTTTTCAGTAAATACTGGATAGATAAAGCTGAAAATCCTCAAACCGTATATCCTTACCACGATCTTGGCCATAAACATGAGTTTTTCAGCATCTGACCTCTCAAAGGTCATGTCAGGTCACAGGAACATAGAGTGATTGTTTTGCCAATTTCTTCTGACTGAATTGAGATAAAGCTCCCATTTTGCTTGAATTGTGCTTATATTGTCACAGGGAGTTGATTGATATGCAGCATGACCATACCAGGTCATTCTGTGACCCTGACCTAGCTCGAGGTCAGGTCATTTTCACTATTTGACCTAGCAAGGTCATATTATACATCATTCAATTTGCTGAGATTAGAGGAATCGAATGATGCATAAAGATTTGCTGTAGCTCCACTGAGTACAGATCTAGAGAGAGAAACGTACACTGCTCTGTTGTAAGCCTATGGAACCTTCTTTGACCTATGCTGACCTCAATATTGACCTGACATAATTTTTTTATAAAATATGTTCGTCTTGTCAAGGGCTTTCGAACGCCGGCCGTAATTTTTCGCCAGCTTTCGTGAGAAATGAGATACGTAGGGGGCGAAAAACGCCCCCCCAGCGGGGCGCGTCATGCTAGGGACCTCAGCGGGGCGCATGTTACGAAACTTGGGCAGAACTTCCATGACATTAGAGTTATTGAGATCTGGTAAGGTACATTTGATAGCAAAATTCCAGGGCTTTCTCCGCCATGTGAAATATGTTGACCCCCGCCAGTGGTTTGACCTCCAGAGGGCTCCTCGTGACCTAACGTGACCTAAGGTCACGAAAGGTCACAAAGTGACCTTTCCGTATATCAAATGAAAGCCAATGACGAGACATATACGATTACGTTTGATTCAGCGCTCCAGCTTAATTAGGTCAAAATTTATAGTAAAAGTATTGTTTTTTACCCTTGGTGATCTGTGATTACCTCACATATGTCAAGGGAAAATATTGCCCCTGGAATCCGTGAGAGGGTGGTCAAGAATGCTTTTCTGATCAATCTGAGCATTTTCAATAATTCTTTGTGACTTTTAGACCATAAGGGAGCTTTTCCCCATGTTTTTCTATGGGAGAGGTCACCTCGTGACCTGAACTCAGGTCGCAAATTCGTAATATCCTGGTTGAAATTTTTTTAGAGCCTGGAGGGGTCATCAAGTGTAGCAATTTTCAAATGGATCGGCAAAATGCAGCTACGGTGGAGCTCAAAATTTAAAGTGAGGTGACCTTGGTTGACCTTACTTGGTGACCTGACCTAGTGTGATTCGGGGTTAAAAAATCCAGGGATGGTGAAAAAATGATGGGTTAAGAAGTAAACCTCTCAACCACGGTGCTGCGCCTCACAGTTTTTCTGTTATTCGGAAAAAACCTAAGGGGGCCATTCTTGACCCCGGTGGGGCGAGAGTTAAAGGGCAAATATTGTCCATGCAATCCGTGGAAGGGTAACCACGAATATTTTTTCTGAGATATCCGAGCCTTTGCAATCATAGCTGTGACTTTTACAGCATAACACATATTTTGCCATGTTTTTCCAATGGGGAGGTCACCTCGTAAACCGCTCCTCGGGGGGGGTGGGACGTGCAATTTGGGTGCTCCACAGACCTATTAGGGGGTCATGGCCGGAATGCCCCCCTGCGTCCGCCAATGCCGCATGAGGTCATATTTAGACGGCAGAATAACCATGGAAATTTGGTAACTGCCACTTGCGACCAAAGCCGAAAAAGCACGTTCTCCAAAATGTTTATTGCCGTGTCGCCGTTGTCTCAGAAGCAGTGACATCGAGTGCAGCTACACTCGTCGTTGTTTCCTTGATCATGTCTTCCAGAAAGAAAAAGAAAAAGTTCAATGCTGGACTTCTTTTTGAAAATGCACGGTGCATGCTGTAATGTCTTCCTGAATTTGTTGAGGCTGTACATATGTAGATCAGAACTGTTCATAACTGCTATACGTAGTAAAGCAGGTTCAAAAAGGTAACATGTGGTAGCTGTGCATCTATTCAAACTAGTTTACAAGGGAAGCAAAATCATTGCCAATATCTGGGAAACGTAGCTTGTGCTTAACCCTCGCCCGTCCAAAAGAAACACCGATGGTCTCCATAAGGTTTTTCAAGGATAGCGGAAAAACGGCGGGGCTGCGCGGGCAGGCTGCTTATCTGAATGTATCCTTCAGCTTTGCTGCTTTCTTCATTGGATGCCAAGCACGCGTTTAAATGAATGGAGTCATCAGACAACACTGGGCTTTGTGTTTTAAAAATATAATAACTGTGCCCATGAGAAAGCAACGGATATTCGTGCTGTGCTGCGGCCTAATCCCGCACCATGCTCCTTATAAGTTGTAGCTGGCACCGCCCATTCAAGTGGCGCCGCGCGTGAGGAGAAAAACAAATGAGTAGTTGCATTTCCGATTTTAAATCGCTCAAGACGTTGTTTTGAGGCTTTCCACGCCACACACCGATTCCAGTGGCGTAGCCAAGAGGAGAGGAGGGGGTCGGCGGACCCTCCCTTCTTATTTTATTTGTTTTATTTTATCCGGGCCACTACCGAGAGGCACACTTGCCCAATTACAGAGAATATTGACGTGGGTGTAAAAGGATCATCACCACGGTGTCAGATCGGACATGGAAGGCGGTTTCCAGCCGTGGGGAATAAAACCACGTTATTCCGGGGACGTAACCGGGATTTCGCTGGGGGACCGGTCGAAAAGGGCCCCTGCGATCAAGGGTGTAATTTTCCTAAAATCTATGGGGGATGCTTAGCCGGTTTGGGGGGGCGGTACCCCATAGGGGCAGCGGCGTTGCGGGGGCGGCATCCCCTCATTGTACCAAATCTGTTTCGCTTTTTTGCCTTTTATAGCACAGGGACATTATATTTTAAAGGGAATGTGGCACCTTGGTCTAATCCAGGAATTTAGTGTAACTAGGGGTATTTTTAGCCGAAAATCCTGAAAACGTTAATGATTTCCTCGACAAATTTACAATAAGCTCAATATTTCGATTTTTAAAATGTTCCTTTAGTGTGACAAATAAAACTGCCTGTGGATGACGTCATTATCTGGAAACTACTACCATATTCAACAGGCTTCAATGACTTTAAGTGGCTGATTACCCACCGTGACGTCAGCGCTGTCGTCACACCAACAGCTGACAACTGTGGTCGCCTGGCTGGGGTGCATTTGGGATACATTTCAGGTAGGCTTTTAGTTTTTCTCCACGGAAATTTGAGTTTCAAAACAAATTACCTATATTAAGCACCAGGTTTTCGGGCATGCTTTACAACTTGGCGGTCTAAGTTAAAATCACCTTATTAACCCATTAACGCCCGCACCTACTTCCAGCTTTCAAATTGGCAAAAAAATGTTTTCCTATGTTTAGAATATGCCCAATAAGATGTCCCGAAAGTTTTAAATCGATACCACTTTTAGATTCTGAGATATGACACCGGACAAAAATGACCCGCTGGGCGTTTGGGACATCGGCTGGCACTGCGCGGCCGGCTTCCGGGCGACGCAGTCACCGTACTCAGCGGCCCAATGCGCATCGCTTTTACTGCAGTTTTGTGAAGTGTTTTCATTTCCTCTTGTATATTGGCCATAGTAAAATGTTTAGACAGTTTTATGCTCTTAAGGTTTAATTAAAGACAACACTAACTGCATTTGCAAATAGTATACAATAGTGGTTAACCTAGACTGATGATTTGCAGGGGATAGACTAAAATTGTGAACATCATAGTATTTAAAAAAAAATTTGAATATCAAAGGTTTTTAGAAACCGCTTCTCTTGTCTCTACCCCCTTCCTCCTCCGCCTCCCAGACTTTGTGACTGATGCTCACTAAGCTTTTAACGAGTAATCGTAATATTCAGCATAGAGATGAAAAGTTTTGAAAACTCAATCCGTTATCTCCCCCCACCCGGTGTACATTTGCTTGATTAATCTCCAAATCTCCAAACGGGTCCATTTCCATCTTTCCAACTTTTCTTTGGAGCAAGTAGCGCGCTCCATAGTTGCATCAATGAGAACCTCCCAGGGGCGCAGCCAGAGCTTTGGTATGGGGGGCACATCAACTTTGAAGGGCACCCCGGGAAAAAGGGCACTTTTTGACGTAACCTAAAACACTTACTATATCTTTGTTTATATCATTTTTGGGCATCTTTGGCTCAATAAAAATGCAAATAAATCATTGACGGAGAAGGAAAACTCTATTAAAACCGAAAAAAGAAAAAAATCAACAAAATGCCATGGAAGTAGCCGAAACACGACTGTTTTGGATATATTTAAGGGCAAATCAGTCAACTCATGCAAGTACTTAACATCAGAGAAATCAGCGGAGCACGTGATATCTGTTACCATGTGCAAGTTAAGGCATATTGGAGTCGAAAATTTATTTGTTATGCCCATTGGTTTTGTCGTAACGAGTGAGCCCTGGCTGAACGCGGATAAAGTTTCTTGCCTCTCACAATCGCCGTGGGACGAGGAGTGGCATAGTGTCTTTGGAAGAACAGAATTTTTGCTGCCGGAATAATTTGGGAGATACCTTTTGAACGCGCTTATTAAGTTCCACATTCTCAAGGATCGGTCCCAGTTAAGAGTAAAGAAGAGGTGAATGGGGTGGTTTGGATGGGGATGGTGGGACAGGGCTGAAAATTGTGAAAACTAGTTCTTCATTTAAATTAATTCATAGAAATCCTGGTTTAGGGGACTGTCCTCTGAACTGAGGGGCACATGCCTTTTTATCATCACTTCCCAGAATCCACCAGTATAATAAGTAATTTATATAACCAGGGGTGCCTAGGCATCACAAGCCGTTTTAGAGATTCCTCATTCCTCGTTAGCTCCGTTTTACAAGGGGAGTTTCCATCGTGTTCTTATTCCCCATCTATCCCAGGGACTAGACTAGCTCATTGGCCCCATAGATGAGGTCATCAGACTAGCTCAATGGGCCACAGATAGGCTCATAAGGCTTTAAACCAGTTCAAGAAGCCCCAGAACAGTTTAAGGCGCCAGATCACCTCAGGGGCCTCAAGCCAACATTAGGGGCTCTCACAAGCTCAGCGCCCAGACCAGCTCAGGGTACCCTCAGAACCCAGATCCGCTCTTGGGCCCCAGATAAGCTCTTGGGGCCCCAGATCAGTTCAGGGGCCTCAAGTCAAATCAGGGGGCAAGATCAAGTCAGGGGCACCAAATCAGCTCAGTGATCCCTAACCAGCTAGGGGCCCAATCAGTTCAGGAGCCCCAGAGCTACTCAGGGGACACCAGATCGCCCCATAGGGCACCAGATCAGCTTCGGGGACAAACAATCAGATCAGTGGTCCCCGACCAGCTCGGGCCCCAGATCAGCTCGGGAATACCAGATCAAGTCAGGAGGCACTTAATCAGCTCAGGAGCCCCATACCATCTCAGGGGCCCTCATCAGCCTCTGTGGGCCCAGCTCAGCTCAGGGCCTGGGAGCTGCTCAGGAAATCACGTAATCAACCCAGGAGGCCCGGGTCAGCTTACAGGGCACCGCATTAGCCATGGAGCACCAGACTAGCTCAGAGGGAGTCAGATGGGCTCAGGAGGCACAATGATGACTCAGGAGGCACCAGATCGACTCAGGGGGTATTAGTTAAGTTCAGAGGGCAGTATATCTGCTCAAGGTGCACCAGATCGATCAGCTCAGGGGGCAAGTTCAAGTCAGGGGCACTAAATCAGCTCAGGGATCCCTCACCAGCTCGGGGCCCAATCAGTTCGAAAGCCCCAGAGCTGTTCATCAGGGGACACCAGATGCCCATAGGGCACCAGATCAGCTTCGGGTACAAAGAATCAGATCAGTGGTCCCCGGCCAGCTCGGGAATACCAGATCAAGTCAAGAGGCACTTAATCAGCTCAGGAGCCCCATACCATCTCAGGGGCCCTCATCAGCCTCTGTGGGCCCAGCTCAGCTCAGGACTTTAGAGCTGCTCATGAAATCACGTAAGGAGACCCAGGTCAGCTGAAAGGGCACCAGATTAGCTCAGGGGGCACCAGACTAGCTCAGAGGGCATCAGATGGACTCAGGAGGCACCAGATCGAATCAGGGGCATTAGTGCAGCTCAAGTGGCATCAGATCGATCCGCTCGGGGGCCCAGATCAGCTCCCAGCCCCCCAGACTATGGCATGAGCCTAAATCAGCTCAGGGAGCAACATAACAGCTCAGGGGACACAAGGTGGGCTCAGGGCCCACCAAACCAGCTCAGGGGGCGCCAGGCTATCTAAGGAGACATCAATAATCAGCTGAGGGGGCACCTAACCAGCTGAAGAGGCATCATATTGACTTAGGAGACAGAATCAACTTTGGGAGGCATGAGATCAGCTCAGGGGGCCCGAATCAGCTCAAGGGGCGCTAAATAAGCTATTAGGGCACCAAGCAAGCTCGGAGGCATTAGACTAACTCAGAGGGCATTATATAGGTTCAGGAAGCACAATCATTTGATCAGTGAGGCACTCGATTGACTCAGGGGCACCAGATCAGCTTAGAAGGCAAGTAATCAGCTCAAGGGGCCAATACCAGCTGAGAGGCCACGAGATGAGCTCAAGGAGCAGCAGATTAGCTTCCCCCGTACCATTATTGCCGATGATGAGGAATTAGGTGAACACATACTAGGTGCCCATACTCTTCCCGGGTGCTTGGAAAGGCGACAGAATGACCTAGCTGACCGAAAAAAGGTATTAAGTTGTCCAACAATAGTTTCAATCGCTACATGCGGTCCAGTTACATCTAGGTTCAACGGCGTAGGGCACTAAATTTCGAGCGGCACGGCCCAAACTGGGTACACCACCTGACAATCAAAAGGGCACCCCGGCAGTGATGGGGGCACGCGCCCCATGTGCCCCCTGGCTGCACCCCTGGACAGTAGATCAACTCCGGGAGGCATTAAATAAGCTCAGGGGGCCCAGATTAGCTCAAGGGGCACTAGAACAGCTAAAAGGACACCAGGCAAGCTCGGAGGCATCAAACTAACTCAGAGAGTATTATATAGGTTCAGAAGGCACACTTATTTTCTCAGGGGGCACAAGATTGACTACGCGGGCATCAGATCAGCTCAGAGGGCACATGATCAGCTCCAAGGGGCACCAGATGAGCTTGGAGACGATGAGGAGACGATTGGAGACGATGACGATCTGGAAACGGATTACGTGCCTATACTCTTCCCGGGTGCTTGGAAAGGTAATAGAATGCCCTAACTGACCAAAAAGGCACTTAATTGTCAAACAATCGCTTAAATCGCTAAATGCAGCCTAGTTCCATCTAGACTCAACGGCGTAGGGCACTAAATTTCGAGCGGCACGGCCCAAAGAGGGTACACCACCTGGCAATCAAAAGGGCACCCCGGGATCGATGGGGGGCACGTGCCCCCTGTGCCCCCCTGGCTGCGCCCCTGCGGGGGCGAGGAAGGGGCAAGATCGCCCCCCCGGCTCCTTCTGAAATGGTCACGTCTCTTCTTCAAAGATTAATGGTGCCCCCTGAAATGTCACTTCTCATCAGCAGATCCAGTAAATCATTATAGTAATTCATGCTCAAGCCTTGCCCGCCATTGTGTGCAACGCATTATCTACAGGCAGTCTGACTGTACAAGGGGCTTGACCCCTCCAAGCCCCCCTTCTTGTATTTACCACTGCTTCCACCTCGGACGCCCCTCCCCCTAGAATGCTAGTATCGGTGCTACCGCGATAGGATGTGCCCCAACTCGTTCCTGGTACGGATGGTGCCCCATCCCGATAATGTTTGCGGCTCTAACTACCACCCTATTCCGATTATGTATACCCCCTGATTGGAAATCCTGGATCCACCTTTGTCACTTTTGACGCCCTCACAGGGTCTCTTATTTACTCTACCCTCCTTGGTGACGCCCCTTACTTGGGTTAAGCAATACAACTATTACCCTTCATAAGGTCAATAGCTTAACCCTCGCCCCACCGGGGGGCATCGATGGCCTCCCTAAGGTTTTTTTAATAAATTTTGTTCAAGTTGTTCCTGGTAAGGCTGCTGGAGTCGGAGTCTCACTAAAGTCATCAAGGGACTTGTCACGGAGACCCCGACCCCACCACCCGAACGAGCAACTCCCTCAATGGAGGGTTAATTTAGAAGCCGAAGTTTAACGTCCCACAAAGCACAGGGACGGCCGCCCCGCTCAGGTCACCCTCTCACCAGTCAGTTGCCAGCCGACCTGTACGTCGGGTAAACTATTGAGCGCCGGAGCGTCTCAGGGGAACCGATCCCAAGCCTGGGCATGCACTGCCACTGCATGCTTCTGAGCAGCGGGCCGGAGCCCAACGCTCTACCAACTGAGCTACCGGGGCGGCAATAACAGAAAAACAGCGGGGCACAGCACCGCAGTTGAGGAGTCTTTCTCTCACCAAATCATTTTCCCATCATCCCTGAATTTTTTTTACTCTGGGTCACACTAGGTCAGGTCACCAGGCGAGGTCAACCAAGGTCACCTCACTTCACCTTTTGAGCTCTATCATAGCTACATTTCTAAGCCGATCCATTTGAAGCTTCGTGTAATTCATGAAACCTTCAGGGTCCTCAAAATGCATATCCGGGATTTTTGATTTCGTGACCTGAGGACAGGTCACGAGGTGAACTATTCCATCGAAAAAGCATGGGAAAAGCTGTCTTTTTATTTAAAAGCCATAAAAATTAATGTCAATGTTAATCTTGCTCAGAAAAGCGTTCTTGGACACCCCTTCACGGATCCCAGGGGCAATATTTTCCTTTTGACCTATCTGACGTCCTCACAAGTCACCAAGGGTAAAAACAGTATTTTGACGATAGCTTTTGACCTAATCAAGCTAGAGCGCTGAATCAAACGTCATCGTGTGTGTCTTGTTACTGGTTTTCATTTCATATACAACGCGGTCACTTTCTTACCTTTCGAGACCTCAAGTCATATTAAGTCACGAGGTACCCTCTGGAGCTCAAACCTCTGGCGGGAGGCTATTATGTTTCACATAGCGGAGAAAGTCCTGGCATTTTCCTATCAAACCATTTTTGCTTGATCTCAATAGCTCTAATGGCGTGAGAGCTATGCTCAGGTTTCTTAACCCTTGCCCCGGTGGCGGGTACGAGCCACCTTCGCCCTGGTGGGGGGGGGGCTAAAAAGACCCCCCCACGATCTCAAAAACTAAAAGAGCTAGAAAAAAGCGCAAAACGGCAATCGAAAGCTCTTCGAAAATGATATCGAAAATACTTCGGTCATTTTTCTTGTCAGGTCAATATCAAGGTCACCAGAGGTCAAAATAGGTCAAAACCGCTAATCTGAGGTGTACTAAGAAAACCTCCTATATCTCAGAAACTATGATAGCTAGAAACATTTTTCTAACAGCATTCGAAAGCTCTTGAGATGCGCTTTCATTACAGTGGCATTCATTTTCGTGTCAGGTCAAAGCCTAGGGAGCTACAGGTCACTAAATATTGGGCATATTCTTGGGAATGTCCATAGCCACCCATGCATAAGGGTGTTTACTTTTTCGCTAATAGCTTCCAAACCAAACAAGATACAGCCATAGTTTATGCACCATTGCAATCCTCTCGTCAATACGAATCGAATGATATATGATATTGCTATGCCAGGTCAAATTTAAGAATTTGACCTGACCCAGGTCAACGGTCTGACCCACCTTGACCTGGTATAGACATGATGTATATCATTTGACTTCCAGTGACTATACAAACACTTTGGTGACAAAACAAAAGCTCTATCTTAGTTTATACAAAATTTATAGAGAAAAACACCAAAAAATGCTTATTTGACCTAAGGTGACCTTTTAAAGGTCACAAGTCAAAAATTTGGTATCAGCTTCAGAAATGGGCTAAGAGCAAGTCGCAACCGATGTTTGAAGTTGATTCCTTCCATACTTACTGAGAAAAGCTCATTTCGTGATTTTCCCCATGCATTGTCAATGGGGAGGTCATGCTCTGCACATGACCTTAGGTCACCAATATCAAAAATCCCGGAACAAATGTTGTAGCTCCTGGTGGGCCCAAGATGTGGTATGAGTTTCAACTTGATCGATTAACCCTTCTTTTAGTTATGCCGTCCTAAGTATTTTTTGAGGTGAGGTCACTTCACCTGACCTGGTGACCTGACCTGATATGACCTTGAGCCAAAATTTTCAGGAAAGATGTAAAAATGATGAAGGAACAGCTAGACCAAGTTTGGCGGCGCTGCGCCGCCGTTTTTGGTCACTTCGGAAAAACCCGAGGGGGGTCTAAAAAGACCCCCCCACCCGGGCGAAGGTTAAAGGGAGATACGCGAACAAATTTTATTGGCTAGATCAAAAGGTCACAAAAGTTGTTTCAGAAGTCCTATTCTCATTTTTGCGAATTCGGCCTGAAAATGCCTTAAAATTGCTCTCAAAGTCAAACTCAAAGTCCTACGGCAAGATCACTTTCTGACTTTCGTGGCCTTAGGGTATATTAGGTCACGTGGTGAACTCTGGAGGTCAAACCACTGGCGGGAGTTCATTATATGCCACATAGCGGAAAAAACCCTGTCATTTTCCTTTCGAATGTTTATTTTTTACCAAATCTCAAAAGCTCTAATGGCATGAGAGCTATGCCAAGGTTTCTTTCGCATTTCATATTTTAGTAGAAATAGCCTATCTTGGTCTAAGTTGACCTCTGGAGGTCAAACCATTGATCTAAGCGCTTAAACATGCGAATTGAAATATTACTGAATTCACACAAGCTATCTAATTCACTTTGCAGATTCGCACTCATCCCCATATTTTCGGAGTTAGAGGGGAAGCATCGATGCCCCGGTGGGGCGAAGTTGGCGCCGGACCCCGGTGGGGTGCGGGTTAAAATATTCTTCTACTCCTGCTAAACGATTTAAATAAATTTTTCAGCAGAATGCGTGCCACTGGGGAATAAGTCAGTGGCAAAAGGTGGACCTGAGGCATCCACTGCACTCGGTGCCCGTAAATCTTCTCAGCTTTCCACCTTTCCCAAATATCACTTTATAAACTTATCCCTCGCCTGCCAAAGGAAACGAGAAGCGGCAACTCACAATGTGACTCAGAGCATTGGCGGACGCGGGGGAGGGCGTTCCGGCCATTACTCCTCCCCCAAAGCGCTGGAAGGGGTGCCAAACTATCTTTTGGCCCCCGAAAGGCCGGATAATTTTTTTGAAAAAGGTGCATCCACTATGGGTCTGTCGAGCAATTAAATCTTAACACTATTTCCAACGGGCTCCCGGCTACCTCTATTTCCAACAGGAGCTTCCGCCTCCCTAAGATCTCGAAATCTACCCGCTCGATTTTAAAAACTTAAACTGCAATCGATTCCTCTCAGGCTAAACTCCTTTTTTTAATTAAAATTTCAAAATTTTGAAAACTGAGGGAAGGGGGTTCAAAATATACATTTTGCCTTGTTTAGATTACCCGAAGGTCCTGTCTCTTAGGCTTGATTTTCACGAAACTAGTATGGATTGACAGGGAATTGCTTGGAAATGGTCAAATCCCTCACTTAGGTGAAATTCAAAATTCAAGGGCGGTTTTAGGGCCAGAAATGTGGGGGATTACATAAATTGTTTTCATATATTTTTTTGCAGAAATGCACACGCCAGGTACAGTGTAATATCTCTGATGTCAAGCAAAGTGCTCAAATATCGAAAATATGTCAGAAGTGGATTCAGGGAGGCTGAATAGTGTGGTAAGACACAAATTACCCTGCCTTTCAGGTATGACTATTTTTCAAATTACCCTGCCTTTATCTACCCCTGGCCGAACTGGGGAACACTCCTGGATCCGCCTATGGATGAATGCTGTCCATTTGGTGTTAAGACTAAAGGCAAATATCTACGATGCTTTGCCTCATTCAATGCAGACACGACACTAAAATACGCTTGAAAGATAGTGAATCCCCTAATTACGGTACCTGAGCGCGCATATGATATCCCATTATCATATAATACATGGATGGGGTCAATATATCCTTATTCTTACCCCTCCCGTCCATTCCGTAGGCAGTTTATATTCACTTTGGAAGAGTTCGAATGGATAACATTGTAGACAACCCATTTTGAGCTCCTGGAACCGTCTATGGCCAAAAATATACCAAAATACACATCAACTGTCATTCCAAATCTCATTTGCTCCTAGAACTAAATGCATAGTTGCAATGCTTTGTCCCATTCAATGCACACACAACACTAAAACGAGCTTGAGTGCGAGTGAACTCCCCTAATTACGGTACCTGAGCACGCCTATGGCTTCTTATAATCATTAAATACACATATGTGATCAAAGCATGGTTATGTTTACCCCTCCCGAAGATTCTGTACGCAATCTATTTACTTTGGAAGAGTTCGGATGGATAACATTGTAAACCCCGCATTTTGAGCTTCTGGAACCGCCTATGGCCAAAATTATATCAACATATACATCAACTGTCCTCCTATATCTGGGGCGCGGTAGTGGAGTGGTCAGCGTAGCTGTCTGCCACGCATCCGACCCGGGTTCAAGGCCCGGCGGCTTCCCTGAACAATGAGCAAGCTGGCTCCCGAGAAACCCTTCCAACAGGGAAAGAGTTAGCGACGCCATATGACCCTGGCAGTTGGTGCGTCGATAAGCCCCAAAAATTATTATAATTATTACCTCCTATATCTCAGTAATAACATTCAAACATTATAACTGCTGCCAATTCGCAACGGACAGCTTTATTGTAGGACAAACGAAGCGCAGGCGACAATGCTCGGCTTCGGGATAAACCCCCAGATTAGCGAGCCATAGCGCCGCCTCAGGCGCATATATATTTTCAAAAATGTCAGGGAATATGTGCTACTTAGTTGTAAGAAAAGTCACCAAATTTCAAGAGCCTATCTCAAACCGTTGCGGAGATACTATGGAAAGACCTGAGAGGTGGGCAGAATCTGCTCCCAGCTGGAAATAGAGTAAAAATAAATCCCCTAGGGTTGCGATCATGCATTCGAGAGGTAGCTTATATTAGGTCTGTTCAGCACCCAAATCGCACGTCCCAATCCCCCTTCCCCAAGAGGAGAGATAGACATGGGTTTTGCCCCCAAAACTCGGATCTGCGTCCGCCCCTGACTCAGAGCACCCTTATAGGTACCTGGTTAAGAACTGCGCTCTCTGGCTCAGGTACATCATCCCAACAAAGCCTAACGAACCAACCCTCCTCTTTACAAATTCTCAATACGCCCATGGATCCCGCGCAAACAGGGTCATCGAACCCTTCTGTGTTTTCATTGCCCTTGCGAAAGCGCGGGAAAACCGGCGGCACAAATCCGCCTTGGAGTACTTTTACTTTACCTTTGCAGCATATTTTTTTACACAAATATCCAAATACCTATCCCGTCGTGCACTCCTATGAGAGCTTTGCTAGCCACCTAGCGGCATTTTCATATACTATTGAGCACGTGATTTGACGCACAGTTATGTGGGTGATGTGCTTCGTGGCCTTTTTGAATTGTGGGTGATTTAAGCATTTGAATGTGGGTATTTTAATGTGTGGGCGTTTTTAGTCGTGGGTGGTTTTAAATCTCCTTATGGGAGCATTTGTGGGCCCTTTAATCCGTGGGTATTTTAATTTGTAGGCGATTTAAGCCTTGGACAGTTTTAGTTTGGACGTTTAAAGCCGTGGGTCTTATGTTGTGTGGTCGAATCAATTTGTGGGCGTTTTTAACTGTGGGCGTTTCCATGGGGCTCCGTTTCTTAATATTTGAAAAATCCTGATTCCGGTACCGCCAATCATTTCTTTATCTTCAGCTAAATTTTTGGAGGCCACTCAACAATTATTCAAATTCGTTAACAATATCAACAATGGGCTGTTACCTGCTCTTCACCTCTACTCTATCAATCAAAGTTTTAAGTTCTAGAAATGTTTTTTTGCCGTAGAAAATATTTTTATGCTGTATTGGTATTCAATTTATTTTCATTAAGCCTTCAAAATACACAAATCACATTACTTTGTCCAAAACATTCGGCTTGAGAAAACTAGTCAGGAAAGTTTTAAACTCGGTCAGGTGTCGCACTGCGGGGCTGGTATAGTGGCCTCCATTCCCGACTCTCACACGGGTAATACGGGTTCGAATCTAGGTAGCGGAAGATTTTACTGTAAAAATATTTGATTTTCTTGATTGTTCATGCCTACTAATGGATGAAGCATAGTCAGATCCATGATTGCCGATCGGGGAGGGGGGGTAACTTCCGGGAGGGCACCATCTGGACCAGGGGGGCGCCACTTTTGACCGGCAAAACCCATCAGATGGACGCTAAGTCCTATCGGTGTGCGCCGATTTTCTCATCCTGGGGGAAGGGGATGGGACGCAACCAGGCGCGCACCCAGGATTTTCGTAAGGGGTGGGCCCGGCTGACGAGGGGGGCGCCAAGCCGGCGGAGGGGGCGCCACTTTACCTTAGGGGCGCCACTTTTATACTCAAAGGGTGGCCAATCGTCGCATCCTGGGGGGGAGTGGGAGCTGAACATTTCTTGCCTCGCAGACCTAGTGTAAGCTGGTTTTTAGGGGCGCCACTTTCCTTAAGGGGAAGGAAGCCGGGTCCGCTGCCCCTCCCCCCACTTAGGTGCGCTACTGGCGGTACTGGCGATTAATATAATGTGCTACCAAATATACAGTCTTTCTGGGAGCCGGATGCGACAGCGGCCCAGCTCAGGACTGGTTTTCATATTCTTAGAAAGCACTGCGTGCTAAACGAGATGAAGGCAGTAGTTCATCGGTTGAATCACTGTAATCGAAGGTATGACATTGTTTAAGCGTGCTGGAGGCAACCATGCTAAATTATTTCTTTTGTCGCCTTCATTTTTATTCTCCGATAATTCCATGCCGTATTCAACAAATGGCCTTAAACGCAAAAACGATGAAGCACCCGTAATAAAAAAACAGATGAACATGATATTTCGAAATATTTCCGATGTATATTCCCAGGAAACCACCAAAATTTAGTTTACTTTTGCAAGAAATTTCAATCACACACTGCACTATCACAGCACACACACAATGAGCAATGGCGAAAAATCACTAAAAGCCAGGGATCTAATAGTTTTAGACGATACCCAGCCAGCAATTTGGGTGGGCTGAAGGCCAGATTCGGCTGGCAAGTCTGGCAAGCCCTCCCTCAGCCCACCTAGAACGGATGAGGGCCCGGCGGTGCGCCGGCTTCGGGCCGGTTGAATGGAACTAGCCATTCGACCAGTCTTCGTCCGAAATCGACCGGCCGCGCACCGGCCTGCTCCGGCAGCATTAGGCTTCCCAACCGCCTCAAGGCAAAATCTAACCTTGTCTGTGATAATACGTATGAAGTGTATGATGAGTTCTGATGGATTTTTCCCAATTTTGTGTATTTTGGTCATAATTTAAAAAGAAAGAAAGAATCAAGCATGTTTCTAAATATATTACAGCAATTCTTACTTTACACACTTGACAGTGCTGGACAGCCGCCGTTTCCACCCGCCAGGTTTTTGAATATCACAGTTGGTGAGGTGGTGGTAGTGGTCAAAAATATACATTTACGGCTGTTACAGCCTTCGCTGTTACCAGTTGGTTGTTAGTGTCTCTACTAACAGTGGTTGTCACGGCGTTACGGCCATGCCCTAAGAGATACGGCCACTTTCAGTTGTTAACAGACGTACCATTTTTGCTTCAGTGACATTTTTCTGAGGTAGGTGACTGTTATTTGCCGGTGCTCTGCTTTCGAGGTGGCAGGAAACTACGAGATGTTTGGGGTGGCTCAAATCTTTTCAAATCTCAAAGCTTTTGTATGGCAATAATGTGGCTTCCCCTCCCCCGCCCCATCGGCGCAGCTGGTGCGGCGAGGTCGTCTTCGAAGCCTTCTGAAGCGATTGAGCGCCTGAGTACATTTCATCGTGCCGATAAAATATCGTTTGTAGCTAGAAATACTGTTTTATTGTGTTAAGAAATAAAGAACTGTCATATTTATTCGTGTTTCTGAAAAACATGCTCGGCAGAAGTAGAGGCTCTTACGGATCGTGCACATGCTACATTTCCACCTTTTATCTTGCTCACGTGAGGCATTTGTATGAAATTATGTGACTTCCCCCGCCCCACTCCTCTTGCATTGTGCAATTTCTTAACGACCCCTGCCCCCTAGGAGCAAGCGGAGCTTCACAGAATTGTTTATTTGTGAGTAAATATTTGTCCCACTGTCGCAAATGACCATCCCAGGAAAATGTTCGGCAATTGTCTTGGTTTCTAGCGAGAAATGCCAGAATTTAGATCATGCTCCGGTCGAGTGGCAGGGTTTAGACGGTGAAAAGAAGACTGCAATCGGGGCTCACGTGTGTGTGGTTCAGAATTGTTATGCCTCGACGTTTGGTATTTTTGTCTTGGAGTCATTTTTTACTGGCAAGGAATAAAATAATGGCTGTACTGGCAGGGCTTCCGGTATATTAGCAATCACTAGCTGCGCCTGGAGATTGAGGACATTGGTCTCTCCATGCGATACGCATCATTCATAAATGAGGGAAAATACCCCACCCAAAAGTGGAACTGAATACGCCCCTGCGCACCCCAACGGCGTTCCTGGAGCCGCCCATGAGCCCAGCAACCAGACTGCAACGGCCCCGCGTGGGGCCATAGCACGGCTATAACGCCCCAGAGCTGGCATTGCGCTGGAATGGAATGGCAAACGCCGGCGTCGTACGGTTTGGGCTGGGGCCGCTGAGGAGCGGTATGGCTCCGACCGGCCCAGAGCCGAATTTGGCTGGCTGCGGGTCGGTATAGTCCGGCGCAGCTGGTGTGGCTACGGCACGGGAGCGGTATGGGACTGCGCTGGGATCTTGTTTCACCCCCGGTTGGAGCCCCACGCTGACCCGTACCGTAGCCGGCGCTGGCCTGCCGGAGCATTCCGGCCCATAGCCCGCGCTGGCCCAGACCAGAAATGCTGGCTGGGTACAAGCCGAGACATAAGCAATGATTTAATATCAGGGGCTACCTTTTCCTCAAATGCTTCAGGTCAAGGCCCGTCCTCGCCGCCAAGCGGTCATTTTGTTTGCATTTTTGTGACGTCACGGCGGGCAGATCTGGACCTGTTTGAACGTTACATGCTTGGAAGGGCTCCCTATTCGCGAAAACAAAACCACAGAACTTGCTTCAATGACTGGTGCGGAAGTTGAAATAAACTTTAATCAATAAACAAAAGTGGCAGAATTCGATCCCAGTCATTTTTGCGCGTATTAGTAGCCTAACTTAGTTCAAAATTTGTCATTTATATTCGTCTTCAAATGTGGCGCAGGCAACCAGTTAAGTACGACAGTAGAGTTCCTCCAAATATGGAGGCTATTAATATCTGGCAACGAAACATCAAATATTGCAAAAACTCACCTTTTGAGCCATTTTTCAGCCATTGGGGTTTTTGGGCACGTCAGCAGCTAAGGCTGTGTGCCATTTTGCAGCCAAAATATGGCCCAATTCATCATTTTCAGCACAAAATACCCCGGAAACCACCCCTATCTCGAATTGCATCAGGGTGCCACATTCCCTTTAAAACAGTTCAAAGGGGAGCCTCCGTGCGTGTGAGGGTGTCAACGAATAAGCGACCAAGAGGATGACTGTGTGTTTGGAATGGGTTAGTGTTTTTATCAGAATAGATTCGGAAATCTTACGGTCAGGCCCATCTCTAGCGTGTTTCACTGACCCCTGCGCCCACCTTCTAGGTTTTTGTGACCCTGCCCGGTCCGGATGGTGCCCCTCCTTTACGACAAGCCCCTCCCCCCGATCGGCAATTCTGGATCCCCTATGCTTTCCCGATTTGAAAATAATTATTGCGCTTACGATTTTAAGGTTGACATAATACCTTGACGCACTCAGATATGGATGAGTTGAGGACAGCATTTACCCTGCCAACAAGCAGTAGTGGGAACCATATGGGTATTGAACGGGCTAGGTGGGCCCTTACGGGCCATGGGTTCAAGATGGGCCATTCATATGGCACCCATATGGTCTGGAACTGGTATTCTTGTGGGTCAAATGTTCACAAGGAAGATGGTATCGAGGTGGGCGTGCCAGGTGGGATCCATATAGGCGGTTGTGGTTTTTATATGGGCCATTGTCATCTATGCACGTGGTATGCTGGTGGGCCCGCGGCATGGTTTCCATGTGACTCTGTGATGGTATTGCTATGGGCCAGAAAAGGACTAAAAACTGTATTCAGACCAATTTAGAATCATTCCGTGATTTTCATGTATTATTGACAAAAGCTTTTAATCTTACAACTTGTAAGTTACAAGTACCTGAAAGAGTGTCACCTCTCACCTATTCGCCCTTGAGGACGCAAATTTCGGGACCCTAGCGATACGATTTCAAAGGGCGGAAACTCCGCGTTTGAATTCATGTGTATGTATAGCATAACACTCTCGGCGCTGCACAGTGATGCGTCGCTTAGAGCATAACTCTCCTGTCTCTGAGCCATGGGTCCCGGGTTCAAGTCCCAGCAGTGCCTCTGAATAAGTTGATCTGATCATCTTAATGCCTCCTAACAAGGTGAAGGCTGGTTGCGCTGTATAGCCTTGGCATTTGGTGCTCCCACTGACATAAAATGTCAGTGGGTATGCCGTCAAGAAATTCCTCATCGGTACTGTAGCCTTTGGTCCAAAGTAAGCTTTAGTTCGCCGACAGTCCACCAGAGTGCAGTTAGTCGTCCAACCGTCAGAGGTAGGAGGCGCTCAATGATCGTCTTACGAATCTCCGGTGTGAGCTTTAGTTCGGCCAACAACGCATAGATGGCAGCACCATTTGAATTGAGGGTCCAGGCACGGGAGCACAAAGTTGCTGTAGGTATGTTCATTAGGCCGGGACGATAATATCAAATGCTTCCATTAATAGTCAAAACACCCGGGCGTAGGCATAAATAGAGTGGAAATCACAAACAAAACGGGATGAAGTCGCATCTTCCACCTCTTAAACATCAAAATCTAAGCCAACATTTTCACCTCCCGGCGTCGCAGTCACCCAGCTATTAGCGCCGTAAGAATAGGGCACTAACACCCTGGATCGCGTTAACCCTATTTCCGGCAGGGGGGCTAATATTGCCCCCCTCAGGTTTTTCAAGAATATCTCCGAAACGGCTTGCGATAGAACTTTGAAACTTCCTGACTTTTCCTAAAACTAGTACAGGCAGGTTTTCTGAAATAGTCAATATTATATATTTACCAGGGGCGGAGCTATGGCTAGGTTTTTGGGGAGGTTCTATCCACAAACCAAGTATTATCGTATGCGATGGGTTCTTTGTAAAAGGAAGCCGTCTCTGCTGATCCTGATACCAGTTATATGGTTTTATTATATCATTTTTTATGTGAGATGATAGTGCATTCACAATTGTCACTATTTGTATTCATCAGGGGCGGTTACAGCAGTTCAAAATGGGGGGAATGTTATCAAGAAGGACTAAACGTTAGTAAGTGAGAAGACTGCTTACAGCCGTGCCAGGGCGAATACAATTGGGTATATGAAAATTCAAAATAGTTATAACCAAATTCTAGATTACCAGAGGCGTGTCCAGTCACTACACATTTTCAAAATGCATATTCCCAGCCAGTATCACCGCCGCAACTCAATATCGTTGTATATTAAAAATGTGTTTCCAATCACCCCCACCCCCCTAGCGGAAATTAAATGTTGAAAAAATATTGCAGCAATATTGATCCTAATATTGCCGAAATATTGAAATGTTAGCCACTAAAAATACTTTAGCAATATTGTTCCAAAATATTGGATCGATATTTATACCAAATATTGAACCAACATTAGCCCTTAATATCGATATAATATCGATACCAATATGGATCCAATATTGAGACCATCATTGTTGCAATATTGAGACCAATATTGATACAATATTGAGACCAATATTGATGCAATATTGAGACCAATAGTGATACAATATTGAAACCAATATTGATGCAATATTGAGACCAATAGTGATACAATATTGAGACCAATATTGATGCAATATCGAGACCAATATTGATGCAATATTGAAACCAATATTGATGCAATATTGAGACCAATATTGATGCAATATTGAGACCAATATTGATGCAATATTGAGACCAATATTGATGCAATATTGAGACCAATATGGATGCAATATTGAGACCAATATTGATGCAATATTGAGGCTAATATTGAGGCAACATTGACCTCAATATTTGCACAATATTGGGATCAATATCGACACAATGTTCGGACGAATATTGACACAATATTGGAACCAATATTACACAATATTGAGACCAATATTGCTGCAATGTTAGCTTCTCAGATTTCATTCATGAAAAATTCATTCAAAAATTCATTCATGAATATGAATATTGAATCTGAATATTGAATCAATGTTTGAATAATTAATACAATATTCCAGTATGTGATGTCAGTATTGCACGATAATAGTGCAATAACATTTTATTTGAACATTTGATCAATATTATTTTAATTCCTGGGAATATCGACGGAATAGGTATTAAGAGCAATATAAAAATATTGCTTTCTTATATTTTGCATTACATTGATATGGGATCATTATCTCGGTCGATCATAAATACATTAAGATCACTCGTAATGTATATTATGCATTCATTCTGGGCAAAATAAATACGCACATTAAAGGGAATGTGGCACCTTCACAGCGTGATTTTAACTGAGATAGCCAAGTTGTAAAGCAGGTCGGAAAACCCGGTACTCCATATTTCACTTGTCTTGGAACTCGATATTTCCGTAGAAAAAAGCTAAAACCTACCTGACACCAGCCCCCTCAGCCCCCGTCGCCGGCGGCCATTGTTGTGAGCTACTGGTGTGACGACATATGCTGACATCACGATGAGCATCAGCCAATCGAAGCCCTTGAAGCGTTTCAAGTATGATAATGGTTGCCAGATCGTGACATCATCCACAGTCTGATATTTATTTCTTTTTTTAGAGGAGTATTTTTAAAAACCAAATATTGGGCTTATTGTACATTTCTCGGAGAAATCATGAGTGTTTTCATTATTTTTGACTAAAAGTACGCCTAATTACACTAAATTCCAGGATTCGACCAAGGTGCCACATTCCCTTTTAAAACACATCCACAAACCTTCAAGAACATGTGCGAATGAATGTATCATATAAATGATTATTTCCTTGGATAACATATGAAATGATGATTATTGGCTAACATTGCCAGGTTACACAACAGGAGATGCCGTTGGTGCCATTTCCGCATTCCCTCCTCATGCCTCCTGCACGCTGGTTCCAGCAGAGATCTGTCAGAGCAGAGCACCAATTGGTAAAATCGAATATGCGTCTTCTGTCAAGTTGGTCTGTGAGTTTGAAACATACCTATCTGCTTTAAAGGTATATTAAATAGAAGTGGGAGACTTCGCGTCAAACGCTTCTTAAATAAAAATATAGGGCCCCAATTTCTTTGCATGATCTAAGGTAACGCCCGCCCTCACATGCGGGAAGGAGCGGACCAAAGTACGCAAGGAAAAGTTCTTGCAGCTAAGTACCAACATCTAACATACGTAGGGAAAATATACACAAGGGAAAACGTATACGGTATTATTTAAGTAACTACTGTAAATTCTTCTTTTGATCGGGTTTGCACTGGGTGTAGAAGGGACTTTTATCAGTCTATAAATAATAACTGCGTCCTTTTTAACAAATATAAACGTTAACATAAGTTAAGAAATTGAAAAATTGGACGATAGGCCAAAACTTTCTAACAGCTTAACAAATTGAATCAGTTATATAAACAACAAGGGAATTACACTTCATATAATTAAAATAATATAGTCGACTCAAATAGGAACACCTTGCCCAACCAACCAAAAATACAAATATTATTTTTATATGTGTCATCGTTTTTCAAACGTAAAACCAGTGAACATCGAAATATGATTTACATCTCAAACTCCATTCTTTACCAGTGTTAGAGCGACAAAAAGCAGAAATTTACATCCATCGACCTGGATAAAATGACGTTTAAAGTATACAAAGTACGTAAGGTCAAATGTTGAAGCATGTAAGGGTAAAAGTTTGTGAGATATTAAATCCAAATGCCAAAATGTATGTAACTAACATCTATTAGTTACCTGACCTTAATTAACCACTATTGTGCTCTATGTACAATTATTGTACATGGAGCACAATCGTGCCGCATTAGGCAGAAGGGTAGAACGTACGTCATGCGATATTGCGCAGCGTAGAATGACATGATTAAAAAAAACTTTTGTTGATAGTTGTCATGACTGTATTAATGGTCTATTAATACTCACTACCTGCCATTAACACGCACCCCGCTGGGGGGAGAAATTCGCCCTCTCTCCTGGTTTTCTCCAGATAACGCAAAAACGAAGAGACGCAGAACAACGAAACTTACAGTACCTTAGCCCTGATTAATTTTACACATGTGACCAAATTTTTAGGTAAGGTTCTATCAGGCCAAGGAGCTATTCAAGGTCAAGTGACCCGACCTCAAAACCTAAAATCACGAGTTTGAAGCGGCGCCCAGGGAACATCAGCGAACCGATCAGTTTGAAACTTTCACAATATGATGAGATCATTAGGGTCTACAAAATCTGCAGTCTCGGAATTTCGATATTGATGACCTAAGGTGGGGTCAATTTTTGGTCACCCCATTATGTCAATGGTGAAAAATAGAATTGGCTCATTGTCACTAAATACTGGATAGATAAAGCTGAAAATCCTCAAACCGTCTATTATTACCACGATCTTGACCATAAAGTTGAGTTTTTGAGCATCTGACCTCTCGAAGGTCATGTCAGGTCACAGGAGCATAGAGTGATTGTTTTGCCAATAGCTTCTTACTGAATTGCGATAAAGCTCTAATTTTGCTTTCATTGTGCTTATATTGTCACGGGGAGTCTATTGATATGCAACATGACCATACCAGGTCACTCTGTGACCCTGACCTAGCTCGAGGTCAGGTCATTTTCACCATTTGACCTAGTAAGGTCATATTATACATCATTCGATTTGCCGCGATAAGAGGAAGCCAATGATGCATAAATATTTGCTCTAGCTACCTTGAGGACAGATCTAGAGAGAGAAACGTACACTGCTCTGTTGTAAGCCTATGGAACCTTCTTTGACCTATGCTGACCTCAATTTTGACATGACAACAATTTTTCGTATAAAATCATTTCGTCTTGTCAAGAGCTTTCGAACGCCGCCCGTAATTTCTCTTTTAGCTTTCGTAGGAATTGAGATACGGAGGGGCGGGGGTGGGGGCGAAAAACGCCCCCTTAGCGGGGCGCGTCATGCCAGCAGCCAGCAGACGTCATGCCAGCGCCCCAGCGGGGCGCGTGTAAGATCAAATAACGGCCAGAGCGGCAAAATATTTGCGAGTGGTAGCATGAGGTCTTGGACCGGACCTTAAAGGTGACTTGATGACGTAAGTTTATACAAATTGGACCCAAGTTCTCGAAACGACCCACGCGCGGATTTAATTGCAAGATTCTACAAGGGAAACCCCGCGCAAAACATCCCTTGAAAAAAACAGCAGGATTTCCTGATGGCCTGGGTGGTCTGATGGTTTTTGTGGAAAATTGAAACAGATCGGCAGATGGTTTCTGATGGTCTGGTGGTCCCTGATGGCTTCTGGTGGTTTCTGATGATATCTGGTGGTTTCTGATGGTTTCTGGTGGTCATTTCCTGGTGGTTTCTGGTGGCCTGATGGCTTCTGGTGGTCGAGTTCTGATGGTTTCTGTTGGTCGTTTTCTGATGGTTTCTGATGGTTTCTGATGGTCAATTTCTGATGGTTTCTGGTGGTCGTTTTCTGATGGTTTCTGGTGGTCGTTTTCTGATGGTTTCTGGTGGTCATTTTTGGTTGGTTTCTGGTAGTCGTTTTCTGATGGTTTCTGGTGGTCATTTTTGGTTGGTTTCTGGTAGTCGTTTTCTGATGGTTTCTGGTGGTCTTTTTCCGGTGGTATGATGGCTTCCAGCATTCTGTGATTCCAGCGGTCAGCGGTTTCAAGCGAATCACTACATGTGGTCTTCCAAAGATTCCCCCTCCCCTTTGTAACATGTAACTCTAGGTATTTTAACGACAGTGTTAACGAAGTCCCGGTGAGCAGGAGTCGCGGTGAGCATTTAGGTATCTGTCGAAGACGAAAACCGCATCGATATGAACAATATCACCAGAATGTTTATAAATCCTTTACAAACAGAGGTGTAACCAGGCTTTTCAGATCCGCTGCAAACAAAAATACAATTTTCTTAACAAAATCAAGCAGTCACAGCAAGGAAGTCTGGGCGGGTTATTCGAATGTGGCCCGAATGGGTACTCACTCACGCCGGAGATGCGTTGCATTGCAGCAGAATAACTCGGATGTTTGATAGGGTGGCAGCTCCTCGTGTCGTATCTGCATTGTATGGTTTTACGTCCATACAAGAATATTGCAGAATAAAACACCATCAGGTTAAAACAGTACATACAAATTGTAAGAAAGTTCCCGCGGCAGAGAGAGAGTGGAAGAAAAACGTATGCAGCAAAACGGTAAAAAAAACACTCACACACGGTAAAAAACACTCGCGCACGGTAAAAAACACTCGCACACGGGTAAAAGCAGTCGGAGACAATGTGTATCGCTTATATATGGGATGATCCTCGCATTCCGATATCGACCGTCGACCCCACCCCGCCCCGACCAGAGGACGCAACTCACGAATAATGAGCCACATTTTCCACATCTTCCCTATTCTGTCTTAACCCGCGCGGGGCTGGGGGGTAAATTTTACCCCCTCGCGAATTTTTGCGATATCTCAAAAACGGCAGGCGCTGCGCCGCCAAATTTTCAGTACCTTTTTTACATAAATTTTACACATTTCTGCCAAATAAAAATAAAATCGGTTGAAAACTTTTCGAGAAATAAGCAAAAATGTGACGTCACTACAGGCGATTTTGTACCAAAATCGCGCAATGTTTAAAGAGCTGCTGAAGCTACAGTTCTGAACCGATTTCCAATTTTCTTGCATCAAACGATAGGCATTATTGTGGTCTTCAAAATGGCTATCTCGGATTTTCAAAATTTTAGTTTTGGAAAAAAATTTTGGGGAAAGTTACACATTTTTTTTAATTTTCAAGATTTTTCAAAAACTGGAATTTATTTGGTAAAACACCATACAGTGCATATGCATGACAAATTTTTAGTCTCTATCTTTATAACTAGCCTGGAGAGCTGCGAAAGCTCAGCGACTCACGCTCTGATTTTTAGGGCTGATCAATACTGTCCTTATTTAGTGAATCATAGTGACCCAGGATGACCCAGGATGACCTTGTACACGCTTTACACTACTTTTATAGTGTTCCTGAGACAAAACAGGTCCAAAATCATGTGTCATTTGGCAAAAGTATGAACTTAAAAAGTTGACCTCTGATGACCTACCTTGACCCCGGCTGTGCAAGTTGAGACCAGAGTATTTCAGATATGATTCTCTGAACATCATAGCTGAATTCTGCATGCAAAATGGCTCAAGAACATGTATCGCATGACCACATTTGGATACAAAAATATGGTGACCTTTAGTGACCTCATCTTGACCTGACCCGGTCATGCCACCAGCCTAACGGTCTCAAAGCACCTTGCTGCATTCAAGTGAAGGCTTTCCATGAAGTATGAAGCTCATAGCTTCCATTGCCTGATCTCCGTAGCATTGCAACCTCAAAAACCACGCTTTTTACAGCTGACCTCAGTTTAACCTTGACCTTGACCTCAAACTTTAAATTAAGTACATGTTTTTAGTTGTTCGTGATGAGATCTTTTGATTGGCGTTTGAATTTTCTAAATCAGACCATTAGTTCGGGAGATAACAGGGGGTAAAATTTACATCCCCCAGCCCCGCGCGTTCGGCTGGAGACCTCAGCCCCGCGCGGGTTAAGTCCTACCTTACATTGTTAACCAATGCAACGCAGTTCGGTCAGGGCCTACTATTAGCGATGCACCCAACAGTAAATATCCTCATAACTTACGGACTCCTCGTAGTCCTCGTCACAGTATGACCACTCCACCTCGACCAGTTCCCTTCTGCGACTGACTGCCCCGGCATCCACAACGGAATGCGGCCATACAAAAGACAGCCGTCCCCGCGCAACCGCCCGAGGCGCTGTCGGGCGCGGAGGGGAGACGCGGCGCCGGCAGCGCGCTCCCAAGCCGCGGCGCGAGAGGGGTGGATACGCTGCAGGGCAGGGCAGAGCATAACAGCGAACTCTCTTACCTGCTCCCATAGCCATTCGCTTCTTCGTTTCTTCTTTTGAAAATACAGCATTTGGAACCATAAGTATTAGATTTAAGAATATATATTACGTTTTTTTAATACGCAAGATTGGACAGACGGGGCTACCTCATCATCAGGATGACCACCAGAAACCATCAGACCTTCAGATACTGACCACCAGGCCACCATGGTGACCATCAGACCATCAAACATTGACCACCAGAAACCGCCAGACCATCAGACACTGACCACCAGACCAGCAGGAATCACCACCAGAAGCCACCAGGCAGACCACCAGACCATCCGGATGACCACCAGAAACCACCAGGCAGACCACCAGACCATCAGGATGACCACCAGAAACCACCATGCAGACCACCAGACCATCAGAGTGACCACCAGAAACCATCAGAAACCACCAGAAACCACCAGACCACCAGGAAAATCCTGACGGTTTTTTTTAAAGGCATGTAAGTTCCGCGCACCGGGAGTGAATGATTAACTACCCGTCAAGTGTTAAAAAGGAAGTGCAAAAAATTAAGTTCTAGGACTAATAAAATACCGATGAATCGGTTTCTCGACATGCTCTATCACATGGCTATCTTCAGTTAAAATCCCATTATGAAGGTGCCACATTCCCTTTAATAATAGCGATAGTGGAAGAGCGGAATAACATCGCGGTCTTACAATTTTCACAAAAGTAGCGCTGATAGCGGCATCAGCTTGCTAGTGTCGCGACTTATGCTATCTTAAACTTTTTTTAGGTCAGGTCACACCTGTAATGGTGACGCTGATAGCGGCATCAGCTTGCCAGTGTCGCAATAGTAGCGGTTGCAAACAATTTGGTAGCCCCGCCCACCTCTGTTGTCAACACTATTCCACCGGTGGGATATCTCGCGCAATCTCAGAGACGCTAACAGCGTTTTAGCACTGTATTAGGTCCGATCTAGAGCGAGTTCCAGCTACTTATGGCAGTAATAGATTGTGGAAGTCCGATACCAAGTGGGATTTTCCTACCATTTCCTTTCCAACCACGTGGGAGAACCATATCATTTCCCATTTCCTTACGACCATCTATACATGGAAAAGATGTTGATCCCAATAAGGATTCCCCAATTATTTCCTGAGCATGTATAACATTTCCAGAGCTCATCGCATCTTCTAAAAGAGAAACATATTCGTTAACCTATGTTTCGAACGTTTTAAGTCCAAAACGTAATTCTGCACAGTCAACGGCAACAACAACATGACACTGGAAGCTTTGCCGTTCGCAGCTGGCCCGTTCCAAAAATTATAAATTCAATAATGCGACCCAGTGGCGGATCCAGGGGGCAAAAAAAGCATTTGCCCCTCCCCCAAAATGGAAAGCTCGGGGTAAAACTGATTTTGCCCCCAAAGCAATCGACCTCTTTTTTCCCCGACTACTTTTTAGTTAACACGCGCATTGACGGGGGTCTGAGCCACTTTCGCTTTGACGGGGCGGGTACCCGCCCGCACCCTACGATATCAAGAACCACGGTAGGTAGCAAAAAACGGTAAACGGCGTTGGGTAGCCCATCCACTTCTCCATCGAAAATATTTGAACCATTTTTTTCAAGTCACATTTAAGGTGACGAGAGGTCAAAACATGCCGTCATAAGGATAACATGTAAATTAAGTTTTTCGGCCATTACATCTAAATAAGTAAAGATAGAGCAGAACGACTTGAACTACATGAGTCCTCGCAGCAAGCCGAATCGAATGATATATAATTCGACATTGCTAGGTCAAATCAAGGATTTGACCTGACCTGAGGTCAGGTCAGGATCAAATTATATAAAATGCATATCATTAGAAACGCAAAGCCAAGGCGAGTCTAATTCAGGTAAAATAAACGCTGTATCACCATCCGTTACTGAGTTATTCAGTAAAAACAATGTTTCCCTTGTATTTCCAATGGAAAGGTCATGCCTCGTACCTGACCTTAGACCTCGATATCAAAAATACCGGAACATATTTTAGAGAATTCGGTGGTCCCATTATGTGATATGAGTTTCAATCGGATAAGTTCACCCTGCTCCAACTTATGCTATCATAAACTTTTTGAGGTCAGGTCACTTGACCTGTACTGGTGACCTGACCTGAGATGACCTAACCTTAAAGTTGTTTATAGAAGTTGTAAAAATGATGAGGGAAAATGTGTGCTAAGTACGGCAGCGCGTAGCGCCGCCGTTTTTCTGCTCTCTCCGA
Source organism: Lepas anatifera (assembly GCA_034440635.1). Taxonomy (NCBI): domain Eukaryota; kingdom Metazoa; phylum Arthropoda; class Thecostraca; family Lepadidae; genus Lepas; species Lepas anatifera. The sequence continues at coordinate 46,341 of JAOTON010001637.1, forward strand.
AAAATCCCAGGGGCGGCGGGTAACCGCCCCCCGTCAATGCGCGTGTTAAAGGGAATGTGGCACCTTCACAACGTGATTTTAACTGAGATAGCCAAGTTGTAAAGCAGGTCGGAAAACCCGGTACTCCATATTTCATTTGTCTCGGAACTCGATATTTTCGTAGAAAAAAAGCTAAAACCTACCTGACACCAGCCCCCCTCAGCCCCCGTCGCCGGCGGCCATTGTTTGTGAGCTACTGGTGTGACGACATATGCTGACGTCACGATGAGCATCAGCCAATTGAATCCCTTGAAGCGTTTCAAGTATGGTAGTGGTTGCCAGATCGTGACATCATCCACAGGCTGATATTTATTTCTTTTTCTAGAGGAGTATTTTTAAAAACCAAATATTGAGCTCATTGTACATTTTTGAGAGAAATCGTGAGTGGTTTCATTATTTTTTACTAAAAGTACGCCTAATAACACTGAGTTCCAGGATTCGACCAAGGTGCCACATTCCCTTTAATAATCAATATGTAGGTGTTTTAACTCTCAACTTCAAACAGAACCAGTTAAGTTTAGTGTAAATATTGGGCCTGGGATAGGAAAAAATTATCTTGAGCCCACCTTTTCCACCCTGTGATGTTTTTTTCTCTTTTTTCCTCAAATACCAAAAATTTTACCAGCGAATCTGTAGTGCAAATTTGCACTTCGGGACGTTTTTTTTGCTTTTCAACTTTCGTTTGCCCCTCCCAAACCGACCGGCTAGATCCGCCACTGATGCGACCAGTGAAATTTCAACTTAAATAGGCAGAGTGACTCACCACAATATCATAAGGTATCTAAATAGAAGCCACTGCACTGGCGCTGCAAGGGAAAGCAACACTGAAAATGTAAAAATGCCGAAAGAGGACGTTGAATGCTCTTTCCTCGGTTATTCACCGGGAAGGATGGTCAAGAGATGAAGCTCAAGTCAAGTAAACGGTTCCAAAAATAGGCGAGTAAAAATTATTATTCAAGGCAGGTACAAACGTTTTTTTGAGCAGGGCCCACATCGAGCATATTTTTTCCTTATTCATATCGGGCAATGAGAAGTGAGCGAATATGCAGAAATCAGCATTACGCACATACATTCAACATTACATGTAAGCTCTCATCAAATAATAAAGCAAATTGAAAATACATAATTTATTGATAAATGGGTTTTCGGAGTGCCTCTTCACTGTTAGCGCTCTCAGCTAGTATGGCTGAGTAATTAACGGCCGAGCTAGGCCGGGTTAATTTTTCTAATAAATCGAATAAAAGCTCAGTGTATTTGGATGTGTACTATCAAGAAAGTCCTTGTATTTGGCATGGGCGGATCCAGGATTTTCTCAAGGAGGGGGCGAATTCAATATTTGGGGGCCCGTTGTTTGAGGAGGGGCCCTGCGACCTGGGGGCCGGGAAAACGTTAACTGTGATGGAAATCAGCGTTTAAAAAAATATTGGCACCAGATTGGCTCAGGGGCACCAAACTAGCTCAGGGGACACTGGAATAAATCAGAGGGCATCAGATGGGCTCAAGAGGCACAATGATGGCTGAGGAGGCACCAGATCGACTTAGGGACATTAGTTTAGCTCAGGGGGCAGCATATCTGCTCAGGGGGCACCAGATCGATCAGCCAGCGGGCCAGATCCCCTCCTAGCCCCAAGACCCCAGCAGAACAGAGTAGGGGTCTAGATTAGCTGAAGGAACACAATATCAGCTCAGGGTTCACCAGACCAGCTCAGGGGGCACTATATCATCTAAGGAAACATCAACAACTAGCTCAGGGGGCACCTGATCAGCTTAAGAGACACCATATTGGTTCAGGGGACAGTAGATCAACTCCGGGAGGCGTGAGATCAGCTCAGGGGACCCAGATCAGCTCAAGGGGCACTAAAACAGCTAATAGAGCACCAGGCAAACTCGGAGGCATCAGACTAACTCGGAGAACATTAGATAGGTTCAAGAGGCACAATGATTTGCTCAGGGGGCATCAGATTGATTCAGGGGCACCCGATCAGCTTAGAGGGCACGTGATCAGCTCAAGGGGCCAGAACCAGCTCAGTGGGCACTAGATGAGCTCAAGGGGCACCAAATGAGCTCTGCCCGTACGATTATTGGTAACGGTGAGGCATTAGCTGGACACGAATTACGCGCCTACACTCTTCCTCGGTGCTTGGAAAGGCAACAGAATGCCCTAGCTGACCAAACAATGTATTAAATTGTCAAAAAATAGTCTTAATCGCTAAATGCAGTCTAGTTGCATCTAGGTTCAACGCCGTATGACACTAAATTTCGAGCGGCACAGCCCAAACGGGGTACACCGCCTAGCAGCAAAGGGCACTTCGGCACCGATGGGGGCAAGTGCCCCTTGTGCCCCTGGATCCGCCCCTGGTATTTGGATGTTTACTATCAGGATTTATGCTATATGAATAAAGATGAGCGGTAACATTAAAAAATGAGAATTTTTCTCTACACAATAACAACGAGTAAGGCAATACCAGAGGAACTATTTCCTATTAAATCACTGGACAAATCGCCTCCGTAGATTACGTCTTGTATAATTTATATGATAGAATTCAATATAAAAATGCAAATAACACGTGCACGTATGTCAAAAATGAAATGACCTTGTAGAAATGGTAATACGGGGAGGTTGCGATATCCCGCACACATCATTTGGTCCCTCCCAAAACTTTCGGCAGGGTACGCAAGAAGCTGAATGTGTCCATACAAGTTTAGAGATCTTGTCGATAGGTACAACATACCAATTTAGCGTGAAAAATAGAATATTAGAGACGGTTGACTAGCCTAGACAGCTAAAGGCGGTGGAACTGGGGGGGTGCACCGGGCACGGTGCCCCTCCTTCACTTAATCAGAAATTTTAACACTAACCCCATGGCGTTGACTGGAAAAAATGGGTTGAAAAGTCCGTGGTGCCCCTTCCCCCTTAAATTCGGACGTTCCGCCGTCACTGAGCTAAGTGCCGTCTTTAAATACAAAAAACAAGCAGGTACTCTAACGACTTAAACATGAAAAATCCAATTTTTGCAAATACAACGCTGTATTGTTCTCTTCACCAGTGCCATCATGCTGCCGCATATACAGAGTGCTGCTGACACAGATTAGTTGTAGATTGCCGAGTCCTGCGTAACGAGAGACGTTTTTGAGAAAAATAAGAATAAAAATTCAGTTAAGACTGCTTCTTCTGCTGTGTTTGTTCTGCAGCCACAACATAAGAGTGCAAAAGGTCTGTATGGAATAAATGCAAGAAGTTTGGAGTGGATCCAGACAGACTGGTCGAGAAGGGCATCAGCGTCATAAGCTTCAGAAATCAAGATTTTATCACCGCAGTAGTGAAATAATCATTCCTACTACTCCCGTACCTTCCCACATAACACCAGCCGAAGTCAGACAAGGCAGACCTTCCCGTCCCCTCACTTGCCCTCGGCATATTCAGGACAATAGCGTATGGTCTCCCTCGCTACCGTCGCGGGGGGAGGGGAGACATTCCATCGGGTGCGGCGGCGAGAGGCAGTGGCATAGCCAGACATTTTGTAACGAGCTAAAAAACATAATTTTTTCGACTGAGGAGGATCCGTAAGTCTACCTTTACATGGGAAATATCGACCAAAAATGGGGAAATAACAATATGCCATGACAATAGTTGCTGACTGCGCTACTGCATGGATGAGAGAGATGGCACTGATACTTTTACAAAGAGCGATGCATAGTAAAGGGGTACTGTGCGCTAAGCAGGTCCGATGAATGACTCATTGGTATTACATCGGGCCCTATAAAAATCGGGCTGCAAGATACATCCATCAGCCACCGATCTGTGTTCAAGTCTTATACCGATGAGCCATTTTTAGAAAATACATGGGACAATGTCGGACCCAAGTCTTAAATCCGAGATTGCTTCATGTATTTTCTAGAACGGGGTTTGAAATATAAAGTTATTAAAACCAAAAGGGAGCATCTAACCAATGGGAAATTCCTCCTCTAGCCGACATTTCCTTTCCTTCGCTAACAGTTTTACTCTGACGTGGCAAGCTTTTGTTGCGGGAACGGCCTCTTATGACGGCATTAAAAAAGGCGGTAAATGTTTCTGAAGCCTCAAAAAGAGTTCTAGACTTCTTGGTGAGCAACATGACCATGTGCAGTGGAAGATGCAAGGTGTAAGGGAGAGGGGGCTCAAGCCCCTGTCCCCGAAATGTTTGAGAGCCTATAGTAAATGCATAGCCGGAGACTGTTCCGAGGCAAAGGCGGGAGAGATTTAAGCCCTGCAGCCTTCCCCTTTCCCGAAATTAAGTCCTGGATCCGCCACTGACCATGCGCCTGTATGTGTCACGCCAATTTCCTTGATGAGTGGTAGAATTAATCAACCTAAATTACAAACAAACTTCCATTTGCATTTTTCAATCTGCTTCAGGCAACAAATTGCATTGAGCCAACTCTCATTTCAAAATACAGAGTTTTACCTCGTGCTAGCGTTGAAATTTATCATTTAAGAGGGCAACGTATCCCAGCGTTCATATATTATGCACCCATATTTAGCACCTTTGACCGTGCTATACGGCGTTAACCAAAACGCCATGTTGCCTCTTCCCTCTTTCAAACTGTTTTCAAGTGTAATGTTTTTTCTGCTTTCAAATTATTCTGGCCGTTCGCCGGAACTGCTTTCGATGGGCCTTGTGCAATGATAAACCGAATTCGGGCCCATACAAGAAACAGAAACCAAACAAATATCAACGTTCGATCGCCCTTTATTTGGGGGTTTCAGATGAGACCACTAACGGGTTTTAGGGCAATGATGGAGGGGGGCGTAATTAACAAGGCCAAGAATCCTGAAAATTATGATATTATCTTTAAAAATAGGGCGAAGTCGAGGGGTTTCAGGGGAGATGGCTCTCCCCCTGGAGCCGTTACCGCGTGGCACCACCAAATAGATATTAATTCACTATAGACGGCTCCAGGGAGGCAAATGAGAACACTTCCCTCCCCCATCGATTCTCAGTACCTCCTGAAATAGTCAGGCATCCCACTGAAAGGTAGATGGCTACCCCTGAAGGATCACTTCCCCCAAGATACGAGTATCGGCGCCCCCATGAAGGATTTGGCGCCCACCCGAAAATTTGTGCCGTCCAAAAGTGACGCATCCCTGGCCCAGATGGCACATCCACCCCTGAAAAAGTCGATGACCCCACCCTGAAACGTTTCTTTCCACTCCCCGCAGGATGCATATATCGGCACCTCCACGGTAGGGTTTGGTGCCTACTCAATAAGTTTTGACGTCCAAAAGTGCGCCGACCGCATGGCCTGGATGCCGCAACCTTCCTTTCCCATTAAGAAATCCTGGATCCGAAGCTTGAATTGTAATATTGATAATTAGTATAAATTAGTTCATTTTTCGATATCATTATCTAACATTGATACAATGTTAACACAATATTGAGCTGCAATATTACATTTCAACATAAATTCAACATTGAAACAAAAGCGAGAAAATATTGGTCTAGAATATTGTGTTTCAACATTCAAAAACTATTTTTTCAACATCCAAGTATGGATGAAAAAGCTTGGATTGTAATATTGATAACCAATGTAAATTAGTTCATTTTTTGACATCACCCAGCATTGATATAATGTCAACACAATATTGAGGTGTAATATTATATTTCAACATAATTTCAACATTGAAACAAGAGTGAGAACATATCGGCCTGTAATATTGTACTTCAACATTAGAAAAACATATTTCCAATATCAAAATAATAATAGAAAAGCTTGGATTGTAATGTTGATAATCAATGAAAATTAGTTCATTTTTCGAGATTACCTAACATTGATGCAATATTTACACAATATCGAGCTAAAATATTATAGGTATGTCAACATAACTTCGACATTGAAACAAGATCAAGAAAATATCGGTCTGGAATATTGTGCTTTAACATTCAAAAAACGTATTTTCAATACAATGTCAACACAATATTGATCTGTAGTATTATATTTCAACCTAATTTCAACATTGAAACAAGAGTGGGAACATGTCGGCCTGTAATATTGTGCTTCAACATTAATACAATAATATTGATAATAAATGAAATTTAGTTCATTTTTCGACATTACCTAACATTGATGCAATATTTACACAATATTGAGCTAAAATATTATATGTCAACATAAATTCGACATTGAAAGAAGAACGAGAAAATGTCGGTCTGGAATATTGTGCTTTAACATTCAAAAAACGTATTTTCAATATTGAAATGAGAAGGAAAAAACATGGAAAGCTAATATTAATTATCAACGAAAAATAGACCATTTCTCAACATTTCTAATATTGATACAATGTTATAACAATATTGAATACCAATATTGGATTTCAACCTTTAATAAATATTGATCAATATCGATACAATATTCGTTTCCGCTAGGGCCCCCCACGACGAGAGTCCTTGATCCGCCTATGTCACCCCCTTTCCCAGAGCTGCCATGGGAGGGTAAAAATTTCAAAAAAAAATCAGAAATAAATTTCAACTAGTCGAGGGACTAATATACTCATGCATACCACTCGCATATTGTTGGTATGTATTTTACCCCACTGTTTTACCTTACTGCATCCGCCCCTGATGAGTTTTTCACTTTTTTTCATTTATTTATGTGTCAAAGATGCCAAGCAGTATATCACGGCTTCTAATCCGCGTAACAAAAACTTTTTAGGTTTTATATATTTCCCCTCATAGTCCTGGTCCTGGAACTGCCATTGAATTTCGAATTTTTGCGTAACTCGAGTATATGACAATTTTGGGTCAATTATTTGTAAATCTGAACTAGTTTTGTGAAAATCGTACAACAGAGACAAGGGTTATGGAAAATCTAAAAAATACACAAAAATTGTATATTTTGCACGACCTTCTCCTTAAAAATCAAAATTTTGAAATTTTCTTTTTTCAAAATAAAGTTAAGCGTCAGGGGAATCTATAGCACTTTGAATTTTCAAAATCGGCCAGTTAGATTACGAGATCTTAGGGGGGCCGATATTGCCCCCCTGCCGGAAATAGGGGTAGCCGGGAGCCTGACGGAAATAGGGTTAATGTAAACATTGTTGACAAAATACTGGCAAAAATGCATGGATAACCGTCATGAGCTTCGAAGCATATCTTAGCCGAGTTACTGCGTTGTTGCAAGGGGGTCCCGGGGCGGATCTAGGCTGTTGATTCGGTAGGGTCATAGAGTTAATCACTGAAAAAAGTTTGTGTTGTTTAATTAAAAGGGTAACACAATAGCATTCCAGAGAGAAACAGTCTTTTCCCACCTCCTGAATACGTCTGTGGAAGGAGGGCTGGGATGGGGATCTTCAGGTCACGGTCCTGCTTTTTGGCTGGTTTTCACCGTACATAAAGCTACGTTTATCGTGGCGGTTTCCACCTCGGCCGTTTCGTCAATGCCTCCGCGGCACGCGCCTGGTGTCCGATATCCAGTGCGCAGCTCATGAAGGTCTGCTTGGCTCTGCTAATTGAGAACCAGGGTGCCCGATGAAGATAAAGCACAGCTTCGCGTTGGTGACTTCAACTGTTCCGCCAGTTTTCTACTGACCCTGTCCGTGTGAGGTGAGACATCGGGGCGGAACGAGAGGCCATACGTAATGCTCTGATCCAGCTCACTGCAATAGACGTTTAGTAAGAAGACACATTGCAGTTTAGCTAGGAAGATATCACGAACGTGCAAGAAAAATTCAGCAGCAAACAAGTCGTGGTCGAGTCTTGATGGATGAGAAGTGACATCGGTTCAAAGAAAAGTGCAGGAGCAAGCGCGACGGTTGTGTGATTAAAGAAAGTTTATTTGAACTTAAGATGGCTGGACCACGCCGTTCTACGAGATGGAAGAGAAAGGGAGCTGCAGACCAGCTGAATTTTACGCCAAGGGAATTCTCACAAACAATGCTACCAACGGATCTCGATGTCCATAGGCACTTTCTAGAAATCAAAAGGAAGATGCTCTCACTGGATTCAAATATTACCCGTCCAATAAGGTCAGCAGCAAAAACTGTGGCACATAATATCTCTGAGGTTTATGAAAGAGCAGGCTTCGTGCAATGGAACTTAACCCTCGCCCCACCGGGGGGCCATCGATGGCCCCCCCTAAGGTTTTTCCGGGATAGCAGAAAAACGACGAGGCGCAGCACCGCGGTTGAGGGCTCTACCTCTCACTGCATCATTTTCCCATCATCCCTGAAATTTTTTACCCCGGGTCACCCAAGGTCAGGTCACCAGACGAGGTCAACCAAGGTCACCTCGCTTCACTTTAGAGCTCTGTAAGAGCTACATTTCAAAGTCGATCGATTTGAAACTTCCTACACTTCATGACTCCTCCAGGGTCTACAAGGTGTATATCCGGGATTTTTCGATTTCGTGCCCTGAGGTCAGGTCACGAGGCGACCTCTCCCATTGGAAAAGCATGGGGAAAAGCTATTTCATGATATAAAAGCCACAAAAATGATTGCAAATACTCAGACTGCTCAGAACAACGTTTTTGGACACCCTTTCACGGATCCCAGGGGTCATATTTGCCCTTTGACTTTTCCAAGGTCATCCAAGGTCACCGGAGGTCAAAAACAGTATTTTGACAATAACTTTTGACCTAATTGAGCTAGAGCGATGAAACAAACACCATCGTGTTTGTCTTGTCACTGGCTTTCATTTGATATACGGCAAGGTCACTTTTTGACCTTTAGTGACCTCAGGTCATATTAGGTCACGAGGTGACCTCTGGCGGTCAAACCACTGGCGGGAGGTCTTTACGTTCCACATAGCGGAATAAGTACAGGAAATTTGCTATCAAATGTACTTTACCAGGCCTCAATAGCTCTAATGACATAAGAGTTATGCCCAGTTTGCTTAATCATTGCATATTTGAGTGAAAATAGCCGATCTTGACCTAATTTGACCTCTGGAGGTCAAACCATTGACCTGAGCACTAAAACATGCGAAGTAATTTCTTACTGAATTCACGCGAGCTTTCTATTGCACTTTGCAGATTTGCGCTAACGCCCATATTTTCGGAGTTAGAGGGGGGCCATCGATGGCCCCCCGGTGGGGCGAAGGTGGCGCCGGACCCCCGGTGGGGCGCGGGTTAAGCTCAGACAAAACAAATGAGGAACCAGTTCTGATGAAAACGAACGTTTTTTTCGAAAGCCAACATCGCCACCAAAGTGAAGAACTGTAAAGCCCGTATCCTGCGGGCATACTTTTCAGTACGCTCGCCAAGCAAAGAACATAAGCGTATGGTGTGCTTCGTCTTAACACGCGCATTGACGGGGGTCTGAGCCACCTTCGCTTTGACGAGGGCGGGTACCCGCCCCCTAAGATCTCGAGAACCACGATAGGTAGTGAAAAACGGTAAACAGCTTTGGGTTGCCCATCCACTTCTCCATCGAAAATATTTGAACCATTTTTTGTCAGATCAAATTTAAGGTCACGAGAGGTCAAAACATGCCGTAATAGGATAACATGTACATTAAGTTTTTCGGCCATTACATCTTAACAAGTAAAGATAGAGCAAAATAACTTGACTTGTATGAATTCCCGTAGCAAGCCTAATCGAATGATATATAATTTGACCTTGCTTGGTCAAATCAAGGATTTGACCTGACCTGAGGTCAGGTCAGGGTCAAATTATAGAAAATGCATATCAGTAGAACCGCAAAACCAAGGCGAGTCTAATGAAGCTAAAATAAACGTTCTATCACTATCTGTTACTGAGTTATATAGTAAAAACAATTTTTCCCATGTATTTCCAATGGAGAGATCATGCCTCGTACCTGACCTTAGGTTACCGATATAAAAATACCGGAACATATTTTAGAGAACTCTGTGGGCCCATTATGTGATATGAGTTGCAATCGGATAAGTTCCCCCTGCTCCGACTGATGCTATCTTGAACTTTTTTTGAGGTCAGGTCACTTGACCTGTACTGGTGACCTGACCTGAGATGATCTAACCTTAGAATTTTAACAGAAGTGGGAAGTAGAATTTTACAAATGGAGAGGGAAAAGGTATGCCAAGTACGGCGGCGTTACGCGCCGCCGTTTTTCTGCTATCTCCGAAAAGCCCGAGGGGGGCGGTACCCGTCCCCCGTCAATGCGCGTGTTAAACCAGTATGCACCCGGTTGGTTCCACTACAGGACCCATTGGCGTATAACAGACGGCACCCCAAACCTTATGTACCTTATCGAGCTATCCAGAAGACTGCCAAAGGAGGACCGTTCCATCGTCCAATCGGTACTACAAACGAAGGGAAAACTGGGCTCATCCCGAAAACGTACTGCTTGCAATGCTAGCTGATGACCGTCCAAAGGTCAGAGAAGAGGCAGTGTGCAAGATTGAGGAGACCCGCTCGAGGTGCTCTGAGTCTGGAGTGGTGCGAGAGTTTAGAGTACCAAACATTCACTTCCAGGCAAAAGACTACGATCATCTGGTCGACTGGAAGAAGACGCCGCCGGCCCAGCCAGCAATTTGCACGGCCTGAGCTCTGGCTACGTCTGGCGGACCGCATTAGCCCATGCTGAGCCAGAGTTACGGGGAAATAATCACGAAATCAATAGTTCCACTTTGTTTGGGCTAAGACGGACTTTACTACGGCAGTTATCAACCTCTGGCTAAGCCATGACTGACTTGGGCTAGCTCAGCCCAGAAAGTCTGGAAAACTTGGGCTTACCTTTGGCTAATTAGGGCTGGTATTAGCTAGGGCTTATGCACGGGCCGATTTGGGCTAGCTCAGGATTGGTCTTGCCGTCCAATATTTCTTTGGCTGGAGGACCATCTGATCTGCACATGCGCGAGAAGAATACGTACACGCGCAAGAAAAATGGCTGTAGATTTTCGTGTCATCTCTTCAGTTGTGTGAACCTGTCTCCAAAGTTTAAAGGTGAGCATTTAGACTTCGACCAAAATCGTTGTAGTAATTTTGTTCCTGCTCTGCCAGATCTGGGAATGTTTTTGCATGTAATTTTGCATATACCTATTATATTCTTGGAATATAATAGGTTCAACAATACAATGGAATATAATCGCGTGTTCAACAATCGCAGAATCAGGAATTCAAGAATCGGCAGAATCGCGTGCCTGTTATTCGTTTTACCCTAAGTGCATGTTGTAATGTGTATCGCCCATGTATATGTGTGGAAATATATGTATGGATATAATACTTTCGATGGAATCTGCTCCAACTGAATAGGCCGTTTTTCTTTACAGGTTCGCTCTAAGGATCCAGATCCGGCTGGAAACTCCTGAAGAGGTAAGCAATGCCGTTGATAATTATTTTAATTGTTATAAGCTATGCTGCTAGTTAATGCTTAGACGATGTCCGAGAGGAGGCTCAACCCTCTAGCCCCAGCGAAAGATTATCATGAATCTGCCACTGATGCATACACACATAAACACATAAATAGCTGTCCAAACCGTAGAATACATTCTAATTAATGTTTTCACAGGTTGAATATCTCGGTGGGTGGTGCGACCCGGCGGTCACCATCCAGCAGAACGTCCTCTATCTATACAAACAGCTCTTCGGGCCCGTACTGGCGAGCCGTCTCTCTTTAAAAGGCCGCAACGGGAAGGACAGCCTTGCAAGTTCCCGGCTCTTTGCCGTCATTCTCGGTAAGTAAAAGCGAGATTGAAACACTGCATGCATCATACAAAGCGATTACCTGCTACGTGCTTCAGATAAACACTGGAATCTTTAGAGACTAGACAGTATTTTCACATAGAAATCATTGATGTGAGCTTTGCATAATCGAAACCAGGAATGATATTGGGGTTGTGTCAAAATGAGCTCGACAAACTCGAGAAGAGTGTCGATAAACTCCATGTTATCAGAGCTGGCGTAATGAAAGTGACCAGCCTCAAGTCGTAGATATATGGTTTAGCTGAGCCTTTTTCTTTTGTTTATTTATGTAATGAGCAATTAGTGCGGGTCAGGGGCGTAGGAACGGTTTGAAAAGTGGGGGGCCAACCTTAGAGGGGGCCCACCTCAAGGGGGCCCCAGTCCACGGGGGCCTATAATTTTAAAAAATTGTAGATAGCTCGTTTAGTGTAATAAGGCATGCATGCACACAAGGATGACAATGTATGGAAAATTGAGAAATTAAATTTTTCCCTATGATTTCGAGTTGTACCTATTATGATATAATAAATAATAGTAAAACGCCAAAAAAATTTTGTTTTTTACTTAGACCCTTTTCAAATACGAAATACATTTTTAAGCTTTTTGTGAGGATTTCAATCATTTTTTACCACGAGCGCGTTTTTTACATTTACAGATGCTTAGGCCCTTTTCATTACATTTACAAAATTAAGAACTGCTTAGAAAACTACAGACAATGCTTTGATACCAAATAGCCTCACTTCGCCATGCCTAATCAACTTGTATTTGCTTATTTAATGACGAAAATGGGAACATTTATGTAGGTTATTACTGATCTATTCTTTCCATCATTAGAGATTGATTTAGGTAAAGGCTGATCACAATAAATACGCCTAGCTATATTTCGATGGCTAAAATGCAGAGTTCCAGCATGACTGCAAGTGCAATGTTGGTACTTGATGGCCAGCTTTGTAATGCCGAGGAGGTGTGGGCATGGTGTTATAGTGGTTCGCAACCCTGCTTTCCACGCGACCAACTCGGGTTTAAGGCACGGCAGATTCCTTGTGCAAGGAGCAATTTGGCTCCCAAGAAACCCCTCCAACAGGGAAAGAGTTGGCGACGCCATATAACCCTGGCATCGAAAGACGTCGCGCCTTTCGATGGCTCAGGGACGACTGTTGCTCGGCATTTAGTGCAGTGTCCGTGTCCGATTCATATTTTGTGTTGGGATTGATATGGAATGGAGTTTGATTGGGCCCAGTTCTCGGGACTCATTTGGAAACACTCGGGTAGTAGGTTCCTTGGCTTTGTTACGAAGCGCTCCTCCTCCAGGGGCTTGCAGGCGGCGTACTACCGAACTTGAACGTTCCCAGACAAGCTATCGGGGCCGTTTGGGTTTCTTGTTCTATATTACAGTTGCTGATATTTGTATATTCGTTGCGGGGGCCCACCTCAAAAGGGGGGCAGTATCCCCCTCACCCCGGTTCCTATGCCTATGCCGCCCAGGGGCCGCCAAATTATCTCGGAGGGCCCCAAAGTCCAGACCATGGCTCAGGAAACCAGATCAGTCAGCTCAAGGGCCCAGACCAGTGCATTAGCTTTGGGACCAGCTTATCAAGGGACCCTACATAAGCACAGCACCGATAGAAGCTCATCACAGGGGAGCTCCAGATTCGCACAGGGTGCCAGATTAGCTTAGGGGCCCGGTTCAGCTCGGAGGTCCCCAGGTCGACCTATGTAGGGTCTCAAAACAGCTCAAGGGACTTCAAGCTCACGGATCCCAGCTTAGCTCAATGATGCTAGAACAGTTCAGAGGCCCCAGATCAGCTCAGGACTCTTGTTCAGTACAGGCCAGCTCAGCTCAGGGGCCCAGATCGGCTGATATAGCGTCTCCTCTCACACCAGCTCAGGGGCTCCATTCAAGCTCACGGCCCCAACTTAGCCCAGGGACCCTAGAAGAGTTCAGGGCCCCCATACCAGATCAAAGGCCCCAGTTAAGCACAGCTGTACCCAGATTAGCTCAGGGCCCCAGCTAGGCTTAGGGGTCCCAGGGTGGCTGATGTAGAGTCACAGAACACAGTGGCGTAGCCAGGATTCGGCCAAGGAGGGGTCCGACTACCGTCGGGGGCCCCAGGCCGGGGTTCCCTTAGCAACCGGGCCCATCTCCTATGTCTTTTGTATAGTATTTTAACATTATAACATTCACACGAAGGAAATTTTGTTATGGCCTTTTAAGCATTCATTCTTATTTTGTTTATAGCTTGGTTTTTCAATCCGACCAAGTGTTGGTAAACTAAGGTCACCGAATATTAAGGATGGCCCATAACTTATATGGCAGCGTGGCTATAATAACAGCTTTGAGCCATATTTCGGGAAGTTCAATGTTGATGCGCGCATGATGTTAAACCTGAGTCTACCTCAATTCACTCGGGTAATCAGACATGAAGTTATTGGAGGTCAGTCGTTTTGAGTACGAAGAAATGATCTACGGGAAATGATTAGCAATTATTTCCCGGTGTCGAATCCATGAACTCTTTAATCAGGAAATTTTCAAAGAAACGAAAAAAACGAATAAAGATACAAGGGATAAGGGAGTGTGTCCTGAACGTTACATAACCTCTATTCCGTCGACAGATCCTTTTGAGATCCAGTTACTTTCTTACCCTTGCTATCTTGTAAACGAGCAAATTACCAAGACAAAAGGCGCCCAAGATATCTATCGCTTTGGCTCACTCTGCTATTGTTATTTTCAACCTTGCATACCTATTTTTCTTTTTGGGATTATGCTCATTAATTTCTGTCATTACCCTAGTTTGTCTGGTTTCCTACGAAAATATTGGAAAGTTGTTTATTTCAGAATATTTAGAAATGTATTTATTGGTGTTAAGCTAGTTACTCGATTAAAAATTGACTAGCCCTGTTTGATTTGCTCTTATGATAAAATTATATTAATTTTTGCCTTTCCTTCGATAATGGTGCCTGATCGACATGTTTCAATTTGTCCTTTTTTCGTACGCAATAGGGGTAGGTACATTTTTTTCCGAGGCATATGATTTTGACAATTTTTATTTGAACTCTGGAGCCACCTAACACCAACACTTGGCGGCACTCACAAAGATAGTTTTCGGCCGCCCTCCCGATTATATCTCAAGGGGTCCCTGAGAGTGATTCACGGCGCCTGTTGATCAAAACTGGGGGCCCCTGAGAATCTCTCGGGGCTCCTGAGATTAGTTATCGGCAGCACCTCTTAGACTAATTATTGGGCCCCCCAGATTTGCTCTGGAGGGGGGAGGGGCTGAGACTGACTATAGTGACCATCCAGATTAGCTATTGGGGTCCCCTGAGGCTGTCTTTGGGGTGGGGGAGGGGGGCTGGGAATGACTTCCGACAGCCCGCTGAGACTTACTCTAGGGCACCCCTGAAACAAACACCCGGGGGGGGGTGGAATCACCTCTGAGACTGTGTCTTTGGCGTTCCTGAGACTGACTCTCGGAGGCTCCAGATTAGCTCTCGCGGGCCTAAGGCTAACTCCGGGCCCATGAAACCAAAAATCGGGAGCACCTCTGGAAATTACTCTCAGAACCCTGAGATTAACTCTCGGATGTCTCTGAGACTGACAACCGGGAGCCCTCTGAGATTAACTTTTGGGTGCTCCCTGAGATTGACTCTTGGGGGCCGCTTATACCAAAACTCGGGGGGGGCACAGCCTGAGGCTAAATCTCGAGGGTTCCCAAAATTACCCCTCTGGGGCCCCTGAAACCAGCACTCTGCAGATCAAATTGGACTAACTCTCAGACCCCCGGATTAACTCTCGGAGCCACGTGAAACTAAATATTGACTCCTGAGAGAGAAACCCGTGAGACTATGAGGGCCCCCTGAGACCGACTCTTGGGGTGCTCTGAGACTCACTCTTGTGGTTCTTTGAGACAGACTCTCAGGGGGACCCTGAGACCGAAACTCGGGGTCCCCTAAGACAGACTCTTGGGGTCCCCTTGACCGACTCTTGGGGTTCTCTGAGACTGACTCTCAGGGGCCCCCTGAAATAGACTGTTGCAGGGCCCTGAGAACCACTCTCTGGGGGGGGCCTGAGACTAGCTTGGCCCCCCTCCTCTGAGACAGACTCCCGGGGCCCCTGATACCGACTCTTTGGGGCCCCTGATACCAACCCTCAGGGGCCCTCGAAATCTACTTTCGGGGGCCTTGAGACCGACTCTCAGGGTGGGGGCCGTGAGGCCGACTCGGGACGCCCTGAGAACGAATCTTCAGGGGCCCTGAGACTAACTCTGGGGGCCACGTGATCAGAGAATCCTTTGCAGTGGTTCAGATTGGCCCAAGGAGTGGGGGTCTGCGGACGCCTAGGGCCCCCTTGGCTACACCACTGCATCCACACTTTCGGGGGCCCTTCGAAATCACCATTTGGAGGCCCCTAAAATAATTGCTCCCCCTATACCAATACTCCGGAGCCCCTTGATACTGACGCCCGGGGGTCCTAAGACCAAGCTCGGGGTCCCACTTAGATCAGGCTCAGGGGCACCCTTAGACCCATGCTTGCGCTTTTCTCAGGAGTAACTCGGCACCGATGTTCCGGGGCCCTCAAGATCAATATTTCGAGCCCCCCCGAGACTAATGCTTGGTACTCTGGAGCTCCTCGATGCCGATGCTCAGGGGTCCTGAACCCAGGTCTGGGGGCCCCTGGGACCAAACTCTGGGTCTCATGAGGCCAATGCTCGTGCTTCACTCATGAGTCCCTCGATATCAATAGTCGGGGGCACCCCGAGGGGATCCTGAACCCCTGAGACCAAGCTAGGGGGCCCCTGAGACCAAGCTCGAGGGGACCCTGAGACCAAGCTCGGATGCTCCCTGAGACCAAGCTCGAGGGCCCCTGACACCAAGCTCGGGGGTTCCTTGAGACCAAGCTCGAGACCCCGTGAGACCAAGATCGAAAGGCCCGTGAGACCAAACATCGAAAGGCCCATGAGACCAAGCTTTCCCCCTGAGACCAAGCTCGGGGCCCCTGAGACCAAGCTCATGGGCCCCCGAGATCAATATTCGGTATTCCAGAGCCCTCGATACCGATGATCGGGGGCCCCCTGAGACGAAGATCGGAAGACCCGTGAGACCAAGCTCGGGACCCCTGAGTCCAAGTTCAGGGGTCCCCTGAGACCACGCTCGGGGGCCCTGAGACCAAGCTCTGGGGCACCCTGAGACCAAAATCGAAAGGCCCGTGAGACCAAGATCGAAAGGTTCGTGAGTCCGAGCTCAGAGGGCCCCTGAGACCAAGCTCAGGCGTTCCCTGAGACCAAGCTCGGAGGGCCCCTGACACCGAGCTCGGGGCCCCTGAGACAAAGCTCGGGGCGCTGAGACCAAGCTCGGTGGCCCTCTGAGACCAAGATCAGGGCCCCCCGAGACCAATGCTCATGTTTTCCAGTGCATACGGTCAGCCTTATGCATCAGATGCCCTCGGATACCCCCTGAAACCAAGCTTGCGGGGCCCCTGAAACTAAGCTCGGGGAGAGGGGGGCCTGAGACCAAGCTTGGGGACATCCCTGAGACCAAGCTCGGGGGTCCCCCTGAGACCAAGCTCGGGGGTTATCTGAGACCAAACTCGGAGGGCTCCCTGACACCAAGCTCGGGGGGCCCCTGAGACCAGGCTCGGGGGCCCTGAGACCAAACTCGAAAGGCCCCCTGATACCAAGCTCGGGAGCTCCCTGAGACCAAGCTCGGAGGGCCCCCAGACACCAAGCTCGGGGCCCTGAGACCAAGCTCGGGGGCCCCTGAGACCAAAATCGAAAGGCCCGTGAGACCGAGCTCGGGGAGGAGGGGCCCTGAGACCAAGCTCGGGGGCCCTGAGGCCAAGCTCGGGACCCCCTGAGACTGAGCGCAGGGGTCCCCCAAGATCAATATTCGGTACTCTGGAGCTCTCGATACCGATTATCGGGGGCCTCCTGAGACCAAGCTCGGGAGGCCCCCCCACCGAGACCAAGCTCATGGGCCCCCGAGATCAGTTTTTGTGTTTTTAGTGCATAAGGTCGGCCCAAGGGGGTCCGCGGACCCCAGGGACCCCCTCCCCTGGCTACACCACTGTCAGAACATCTCAAGGGACCCATCCAAGCTCACGGCCGCCAGGTCAGTGGCTGTAAAGCCTTATAGAGGTCCCAGACCATCTCAGGGGCCCTCAGTTCAACACAGAGGCCCATTTTAGCTCTGATGACCAGATAAGCTTAAGGGCCTGGATCATCCAGGGCCCCTTGCTGGCATATTTGGGGTTTCAGAATAGTCCAGGGTTTCAATTAAAGCTTATAACCCAATTTCAAAGCAGGGGCCCTATTCCTGTGAAGGGGCTTCAGATAAGTTTAGGGTCTTCTGTGCATCACAGGGGATCCAGATTAGCTCAAAGGACAATATTAACTTTACGGTCCCAGCTCAGCTCAGGGGCCCCCCAGGTCGATGGATATAGGTTTTGGCCAACTCACGGGGCCCTGTTCAAGGTTACGGCTCCTAGGCATCCTAGAACAGTTCATGCTGCCCAAACCATCTCCGGGGCGCTCAGTTCAGCTCAAAGAGCCCAGATTAGCTCGTATGGTATCAGAGGCCAGTTCAGGGGCCCCGAGAAGCTCAGGGGGCCTTAAAATAAACTCATATGACCTCAACTTAGTTTAGGGGCACAGGTAAGTTTAACGGGCTTCCGGGGCAAGCTATCGGGTCAGTTTGAGTTTCTCGCTTGATATTACAGTTGTTAATATTCTTACCTCCGTTGCGGGGGGCCCATCACAGAAAAGTGGGGGGCCAGTGGCCCCCCTGGCCCCCCGGTTCCTACGCCTATGGTGCGGGTCATGTATCATTTATTTAATCATTTATTTGTAATTTATGTAATCATCCGAAACAAGTTTATATTAGCTTCATTCCCATCCTGGGGAGTGAAACTCAGATAAACTGGCAGCGAAACTAAGATCTGATCCGTTTGAATAGCTGGAGTCCTACAGGTAAAATGATTTTGCACTACTTGCGTGGATGTCCCTTAAAGGCATCAATCAAAGTTTCCGGATGGCTAGCAATTGGCAAACCCAGGACTTCCGACATGGGGGTTTCCACGCTAGCGGAAGGGGAAAGGGGCCGAGTGCTTGGACCAGATGGGCGCCAATTTTTGACGGTGCAACTAATCAATTGGTAGAAGTATATCAGGTTGGATATCTTATCGCCATTGCGCCGCTACTCGAATTCTTGGAGGGGCTGCACCCCTTCAGGGAGAGCCAAGAACGTTTCAGGATGCAGAGGCTATGTCAGGGGAGCCGAGTCGGAACGGGAAGGCAAGTGGTCCCATGCCCCTCCTTGGACCCAATGGTGGTGGAGGGTCCGTATCTGAGGGCGAGACATTGTATTTTGTTGCAGTCAACGCCACAGGGCCAGTAACCTTCGCCTTTGGCAGCTTGTCTCCCTGTCCCTCTCCCGGTGGCACGGCCCATGTCGTAGATCATGCCATCCCATCCCTGTATTACAAAGTTAAATCTCCCAAAATTAAAGTTTTATTCTATCTGCCCTCCACAGAGACCCTGAAGCGAAACGGAGCCGACTCTTCGCGCTCCGGAGTCTGCAAAGCAGTATCAAGATGGCTCTCGGGAAGCCGGGACCGGAACGGAGGACGCGCACGGCGCATGAGGAACCGTGCGCCAGAGGACTGGTCTGACAGGCAGACCATGCCGATAGCAGACCATGCCGACGTGCAAGAACCCAACGAGGTGTGCCAACTGCAGTACACGCAGTTGTGAGTTATGGGTGATGTGTTGGCTTAGTTTGCCGAATCCCAGGTTTTTCCATGTTTAATACATGCACATGTACCATGATGTTTTTGATAATGGTTTTAACGTAGATGAAACCAAAACTCTACCGATGCATGACAATACTTTCTTCAAAAGTATGAAAAAACCAACCATCATCGCTTGAGCTTTTACACGTCAAATTGAATCTTGCACCAGTGCTTGTCACAATATGTTAACCAGTTTCTCCCAAACAAGGAGCACAAATTCCTTTTAATTTTAGACGGGACATTTTCTGCTGGACAGCAGGCTGCAGATTTACTGGGCCCTCACGTTTATGTCGAAGGTGATAGATACTTATGCTTTAACCGAGACTCGAGGCTACTGTGGAGGACGGACACTTAAGATGCTACTTTAGTAACTGAACAATTTTTTAGTTTTGACGTGTATTCTAAGTACCATGTATCTCATGCTTCTAATTGACGATAACTTATATCTCGGCCCCACAGCCGCAATGAAATCTTCTAGGAAAAAACCATACTGAACCTTCGACCCGAGATGGGCGTGCGTGGTGTTTAGATTTATCACAGTACAAGGTAATTGAAAATAATGCATACTTATTTTACGTCCGTATTATTCTCAGTGATCCCGTAATCTGCTACATTAAACGCGTAAGTCTTAAGTGTTTGAACTGTTGTTTTGAGCGTGATAGTCATGATGAATATGCTATATAAAATTAACCGGCAATCGCTCGTAATATAATGTAATTGAAAACGCCAAAGAGTATATTACTCTTTGGCGTTTTCAATTACATTATATTACGAGCGATTGCCGCTTAATTTTATATAGCATAATCATCATTAAACGCGTAGTGGAACAACTGCATTTCGCTGGGTAGAGGCCAAAGTACGCCCATGCTATGCCAGATCGGGGCCATACAATTTCAACACAGAAATTAAGTACGTTGATCTTGGGCTAGCTCCGAAACGCTACACTTTTGACGGGCCTCACCAGAGTAAGCCACAGCTTTTGCCAGAGCCAGCCCGTATTACGCGTGCACTGGGCCCTAGTAATTCAGCATTGATATTGCTTTGGCTGAGCTATGGCTAACACGGTCATCTCCGCGTAGTTTGGGCTAATACGGGCAAAATCTGCCGCGCCACTGCTCTGGCCCAGTACGGGCCCAGACCTGGCTGCACTACGGGCCGTTGTGTCAACTCCCAAGCAAGAATGTAGAAAATCCGTGCTTTGCCGGGGCAGTTTTGCCAGAGTAAGCCAGACTGCACCCTGGTCTGGGCCAGAGCAAAATTGCTGGCTGGGGGTGAGAGAGCCACCGTTCACGAGCAAAATGACCCAGAAGGATCTGGAGATGGTGAAGATGGTCCCTATTGATTCACCTGATCTGCCGTGCCACTCTCAGGGGGTTGGAGCGTTGGGTTTCGGAGGTCACGCATGCTTCTGCCAAAAAAGCAGGACACGACGGTCGCCATCGGTTTATATTGTCACGCTCTGCCTCTCGGAGATGTCTACCGAGAGTTGAGCAGAAGGGCGACTTTTTAAATGGGCCTCATCTGAGTGAAATGATTGCACTTTGGTGGATGTGAGATGGCTTTTGCTTGCCGTGAATAAAAACGTTCAAAAACAAGTGTTTTCATCCAGATTTACGTGAAAAGTATCGTATTGAGGGCAATAATTAACGAGACATAAAAGCTTGATGTTAATCTTCTATTTGAATCCTGAAATGTATGGTGACTTCAACGCTTACCGTAACTGAAAAGGTAAGTAGAAAAGGTAAAATAGGAGGTGGAAGATGATATTTTTTGTTTTTTTCTTGTCTCAACTTCTGTACCTTTGCCCGGGTATTACGGGGATTAAAGGAGCGATCCTGAACGAAAATATTATTTTCGGCCCGGACTAATGTTCATGGTACTTGGTCCCAGGTGTTCTGCGGAATCGGCCACGGGGTTAAAACATTTTATGGATTTTGTGGATCACATTCATTTGGCTCACTCCCAGCCAGCACAATCCTCATTTGCAAGAAGCTTTTATAGGGTAACGGAGAGAAAGCTCTCCTGTTCTCAAAATTTTGATTCCTGCACCGGCAAGTTGGATTGGCCTTGATGCCATCAACCTTCGTCTCGGCAGTGGTCCTAAAGAAAAATACATATTTAAGCGAGCACAGATTGTATGCTGGATTGAGAGGGCGTCTGAATGGCGCCAGGTGAGGGTCTAAAAAGTATGAAGATTCATTTGATTGTCTTGTAAACAATTTTGAAGCCGAGACCTGGTGTGTTTCTTCGCTGGCTCATTTTTATTATTGTCGAAATGGCTGGATTTCCAAGCTAATAGTTGAAGTGCCTTCGTTCTGTTTTATTGACATCGTTTTTATGTACATATATTTTTGGAATAAAACAGATACTCTTTAATGAGGTATAAGCCTAAACCACCATTCTCACATCATCATATCCACGTAGGTCTCATCATACCTACTAAGCTTATCTCAGCAAAGTCCCGGCCGAGACTAGTATCGGATCCAACAGTACCGGGATATCGAGACCGGGACTGTAGTACCGGGATATCGGGATTTGAATCCCCCTTCCCAGGGGGCACTTCCCCCCCATCGGTGCCGGAGTGCTCTTTGATTGCCAGGCCTTATATCCCGATTGGGCTGTGCCACTCGAAACTTAGTGTTCTGTGCCTTTGAACCTAGATGCAACTATAGTTGGACTGCATGAAGTGATTTTAACTATTGCTTGACAATGTAGTATCTGTTTTGGTCAGCTAGGGCATTCTGTCGCATTTCCAAGCACCCGGGAAGAGCATGGGCACCTAATCGGTGTGCACCTAATGCCTCATCGTCGCCAAAAACCGAATGGGCGAAGTTTATCTGGTGCCTCATGAGCTCATCTGGTGCCCCCTGGGCGCTGGTCTTGGCCCCTGGAGCTGACCACGTGCCCTCTGAGCTGATCTGGTGCCCCCTGAGAAGATCATGGTGCCTCCTGAACCTATATAATGTTATCTGAGTTAATATGATGCCTCCGAGCTTGCCGGGTGCCCTATTAGCTGTTTTAGTGTATGTACCTTGAGCTGATCCGGGGCCCCTGAGCTGATCTATTGCTTCCTGGATTTGATCGAATGTCCCCTGAGCCAGCATAGTACCTCTTGAGCTGAGCAGGTGCCCCTTGAGCTGGTTATTGATGTCTCCTTACAAGGTCTGGTGCCCATTTAACTAGTCTGGTGAGCTCTGAGCCGATCTTGTGTTCCCTGAGCTGATATGTTGCTCCTTGAGCTGATCTAGGCCCCTGCTCTTGTTTGGGGGGTAGGAGCTGGTCTGGCCTCCGAGCTGATTGATCTGGTGCCCCTCTGAGCAGGTATGTTGCCCTAAGTTGAACTAATGCCCCCTGAGTCGATCTGGTGTCTCCTGAGCCATCATTATGCCTTGAGCCCATCTGATGTCCTTTGAGTCAGTCTGGTGCCCCCCTGAGCTGGTCTAGTTCACTGTAACCTGATCTGGGCCTCCTAAGTTGATTATGAAATTGCCTGAGCAGCTCTGGGGTCCTGAGCTGAGCTGGGCCCATCGAGGCTAATGAGGGCCTCTGAGCTGGTATGGGGCTTCTGAGCTAATTAAGTGCCTCATGATTTGGTCTAGTATCTCCGAGCTGAACTGGGCCCCGAGCTGGTCGTGGAGCACTGAGCTGATCCCTTGTCCCCTAAGCTGATCTGGTGCTCTAGGGGCCGTTCTGATGTGCCCTGGGCAGCTCTAGGGCTCCCGAACTGATTGAGCCCCAAGTTGGTGATGGAAATCTGAGCTGATAAAGGACTCTTGAGCTGATTCAGTGTCCCTGACTTGATCTGGCCCCGGGCCCCTGAGCTGATCTGGGACTGAAGAGCTGATCTGGGGCCCAAGAGCGGATCTGGGCCCTGGGGAGGGGGGCACCCTGACTTGGTATGGGCCCTGGGGGCACCTTGGGCTCTTCTGGGCGCTGAGCTTGTGAGAGCTCCTTATGTTGGCTTGAGGCCCCCCAAGGTGACTTGGCGCCTTAAATTGGTCTAGGGCTCCTTTAGCTGGTTCAAAGACCTATGAGCCATCTGGTACCTATTGACCTATTCTGATTACCCCATCTCTGGGGGGAAACTGAGCTAGTCTAGTCCCTGGGCGAAACATGAGCTGCTCTGGGGGGTGGGGGGGGCTGTGATCCCCATCAGGGGTCCCCTGAGTTAGTCTTGAATAGACAGAGAATAAAAAACGAGGCCAACTCCCATCATCTCGGGGTGGGGTACACTGAGCTAGTCTAGTCCCTGGGGACACAACTGGGGGGAAGGGCAGCTTTTCTGGAGAGCTCTGATCTTCAAGAGGGGGCTCCTATCGAGATGATATGTAGATATGTAGGGGATATGATTTCTGAGATGATATGAGGTGATATGTGGGGGGCCCCTATTGATATGTAGATGGGGAATAATAACGCAATGGAAACTCCCCTTGTAAAATGGAGCTAACGAGGAATGAGTCATCGCTAAAACTGCTTGTGATGCTTATGCACCCCTGATTATATGAATTGCCTGTTTTTCAGCTGGATTCTGGGGAGGGTGATAGAAAGGTACGGGCCCCTAAGCTCAGAGCATAGTCCCCTAAACCAGGATTCATACTAATTCATATAAATGAATAACTAGTTTCTCAAAATTTTCAGCCCTGTCTACCTGTTTACCGTTTTTACTCTTACTGAGACCGAACGATCCTTGAAAATATGGAACTTTATAAACGCGCTGAAATATATCCCAAAATATTCCGGTAGCAAAAATTTTACTCTTTCAATGTCACGAGGACACTCCTTTCATGGCTCTTGTGGTAGCCGCGGAGCTTAATCCGCGTTCAACCAGAGCTCACTCGTCATGACAAAACTAGTGGTCATCATAAATGAATTTTCAATTCAATTCATAAAAAACAACTATTGGAGCTTATATAAGTAAAAACTGGTTTTTAAACTATTTTCAGCCCAGTCACACCCTCCCCATCCGAACCGTCCGCCTGCTTACCTTTCATTTGCCCCTGCGTTAAGCGATCGTTGAAAATATTGAACTTTATAGACGCGCTAAAAATAGGCATCTCCCCATTCTTCTATCTCAATGACACGATGTCACTCTTCCTCCTCCCAAGGCCCTTGTGAGAGGTGCAGCACTTAATTTGCATTCAACCAGGCTTCACTCGGCATTAAATTGAATGTGGCACCTTGGTCGAATCCAGGAACTTAGTGGAATTAGGGGTATATTTAGCCGAAAATTATGGAACGTCCATGATTTCTCTGAAAAAAATGTTAAAAATGTAGTTCAAGACAAATGACATTTTGAGTACCGGGTTTACGGCATGCTTTACAATTTGGCTATCCCAATTAAAATCACGTTATAAAGGTGCCACATTCCCGTTAAAAATTTATGGTAAATTGTACGAGCAAAACCAGTGGGCATAACAAATGAATCTTCGACCCCAATATGTCTTAGTTTGCGCATAGTGACAAATATCACTGGATCCCCTGATTTCTATGATGTTAAGTACTTCATGAGATGGCTGACTTGTCCTTAACACGCGCATTGACGGGGGTCTGAGCCACCTTTGCTTTGACGAGGGGTGACGGGTACCCGCCCCCTAAAATCTCGAGAACCACGGTAGGTAGCGAAAAACGGTAAACGGTAAACGTTGGGTAGCCCATCCACTTCTCCATCGAAAATATTTGGACCATTTTTTTGTCAGGTCATATTTAAGGTCACGAGAGGTCAAAGCATGCCGTAATAGGGATAACATGTAAATTAAGTTTTTTGGTCATTACATCTGAACAAGTAAAGATAGAGCAAAACGACTTAAACCATATGAATCCTCGCAGCAAGCCGAATCGAATGATATATAATTTGACCTTGCTAGGTCAAATCAAGGGTTTGACCTGACCTTAGGTCAGGTCAGGGTCAAATTATATAAATTTCATATCATTAGAACCGCGAAGCCCAGGCGAGTCTAATGCAGCTAAAATAAACGCTCATCACTATCCGTTACTGAGTTATGCAGTAAAAACATTTTTCCCATGTATTTCCAAGGGAGAGGTCATGCCTCATACCTGACCTTAGGTCATTGATATCAAAAATACCGGAACATATTTTAGAGAACTCGGTGGGCCCAATATGTGATATGAGTTTCAATAGGAGAAGTTCACCCTGCTCCGACTTATGCTATCTTAAACTTTTTTGAGGTCAGGTCACTTGACCTGTACTAGTGACCTGACCTGAGATGACCTAACCCTAGAATTTTCACAAAAGTTGTAAAAATAATGAGGAAAAGGGTATGCCAAGTACGGTGGCGCTACGCGCCGCCATTTTTCTGCTGTCTCCGGAAAACCCGAGGGGAGGCGGGTACCCACCCCCGTCAATGCGCGTGTTAAATCTACCCAAAACATTTGTGTTTGGCTACTTCCATATGATTTTGGTGGTATTAATTACCTTTTTCCGATTTTAGCCGAGTTTTCTTTCTCCATCAATGCTTGATTTGCATTTTTCTTGGACCAAATGTGCCCAAAAATTGATATAAACTAAGATATCGTAAGTAGCGTTAAAAAGGTGTCATTTTTCTCCCAGGGTGCCCCTTAAAGGTGGTGTGTCCCCCCCATACCAAAGCTCTGACTGCGCACCTGCCCCCCCCTTCCAACGCCCCTGGTCCCTTCCCAGTACAAAATTGGTGGCGGCGCTCCTGGCTTTACCTATATAGCAAAACCAAGGAAGCACAGTACAGGTGAAGACCGGCTATGAGTCATAGCTTTAGATGGTCATAGCCTATGACCATCTAAAGCTGGATGCAGTTGCCAAAATAAAATATACGTTCTAAAGTTTAAGCTAAAATATGCATTATAAAGCTTAAGCTAAAATGAATAGGCTTTAAATCTAAATCTTAAAAAACTCGTATAACACAACAGGGGAAGCACCCCACAGTAAACGCATTTTTGCAACTTTAAGTATATGGAGGGGCACACATGGAGGCACACTTTGCCAACCTGCTCCTCCCTCCCTAAATTCAAATCCTGGTTACGCCACTGGCTGATATGCAAGAAACTGCCGCGCTGAAGCGCGCATCAGCCAATTTCTGCATCTGCGGTTGGAAAAATACCAGTCTGGGCATTCAGCTGAATTCGCCGGCACGCAGTTTCATCCCCCTCATTCTTCCGGGCAATCGCCGAGACGCTGGGCTGGCACGTCTGCGGTTGAAAGAGTCAACACTGACCCCTCTCCTCCCCCGGCCTCCGGGGAGCGCAAACACGCGATGTGAGTGAATCGCACCTTCCAGACGGGTGTCCCCACGACCAGGTACGGGTCTCCTTTGTGTTTCTTGGCGCCATTTCACCCACGGAAGCATGTTTCCACTGCCCGGCCCGCTCATACCTGTTCCGTTTGGTGGCGCGCGACCCTGGGAAGTCGCGCATCAGAGCTAACGCGACGCGTTGGGAGTTTGAAAAGGACAAGGAAGATTCGACTTGTCTTTGCATTTCCAACTTCGTTTATTCCTATTGCCTTAGATCACTGTGTTAACGCGCTCTCGAGTTTAGCAGTTTTCAGAAACAGGGTTTTATTTGGCTTCGTGGGGCATACCACAATAAGACGACCCAAAAGTGAATGCATCATGTACAACCGATCATTCTTGGTACCTTTCGTTTTTGGTTAGCAAGAGGTTTCAAGAACGCTGAATAAATTTAGAAGGTACTCGAAATTCCCAACAATTTTTCTCTAAAAATATGGCCGCAGGAAGTTTTCATAAGTCACCTTGTATGTGTCACTTTCCGCCATGAGGATTGTAGGCCTCATGAAGACTACATTGGTGCCACGACAACAACACTATCACGACGCCTTACCATGCACATGCAAAAATAAACTGGCCCAGCAGAACACTGGTTACCCAAACACAAGTCAAAACCTCCACACAAACTTTTGAAAGAAAACACCAACATCAACCACGCAAGCACAAACCACTACCGACTTTTCATAAAAGAAGCACTTCACATCAACAGATAAAAGCCGCCACTAAACATCCAGAAATACACTAACATTTCCCTGGCACTCTGGGTGTAAGAGAATATGTGTTTATTGCTACACTGAAAAAATATGTCAGAAATAGGATTTTTCTAAGGTGCCAAAATCTACTCTTATTTCCGTGAGTATTTTACACCCGATATTTTTAGATTGAGCAGCGTAAAATGTCATGAACCAGGAATAATACGACCACAACTCGTGGCTTGTGAAAATATCAACTACGAAAAAGTAAACCATTAGGATTCTTTCTACGGTACTAAATCTCTTTATAGGTACGGTACCAAACTCCTCTTTCCGGCATTATTCCACAACCCATTTTACACCTGTTTAATGCAAAAATGAATGTGTCTTGAGGGATCATTATTATACCACTGGAGTAAAAACATTTTCAGCTTAACCGGAACAATGTAGGGTAAGGGCAGGTAAGAGTACGCATGAGATAAGAGTGCGCAGCAGCTGTTTTGGTTCCTTAGCAACCACTGAGATAGTGGATACCCTGGTATAAACAAGCAAGGTCAGTGCCTAGGTTGCACAAAAAATTAAAGTGTTCCTGTTCTTTCCGCGGGAGTACAGAGCAAAATAAGGTTCTGGGCACCCTTGATGTAATATTTCTTAACTAGGTAAACTTGCAGACCATGGTTCTATTATCGAAAGTATTCTATTACGGTCTGTCATCAGTAAGAAAGCTGAGCTGTAGGACCGAACTGACGCTAAAACGCCTGCCAGCATGTTTATGAAGACTTTCTTCCCAAGGGAGCATGTCCGGCAAGAGTACGCAGTAGACCGTTGTGCAAGAGTGTGCATGCTTAAGAGATAGGACAATTTAAATTTTGCTCGGGACAGAGTTCGTAATTCATTTTTGGAAAACCAAACGTTGCAACATAGCTCTTGTATATTCAGAACGATATAAAATCATACAATCGCTTAGTTTTGCGACCAAAAAAATCGCGCTATGGCCTATGCACCTAAAGCACAGCGGGGCATTAATGCGTACTCCAGCCCCCTCTTTTGCGTACTATTACCGACCCACTCCGGCAAGAGTACGCACGTGACTTTTATTTTTGATGGGCTCGTGGCGAGTTCCTTTCAGAGCCATCGAGTTGAAACATGGACTATACATAGACAATTCTTCAGGCTAAACAACCATATACAAATTTTAGCTGTTAGACATACAGGAGAAGGTGGAAGCCTTCAGAAAGTTAAGTGCGTACTCTTGCACGGACTTCCCCTAAACTGGAAGTGAGGGAGTATAAATATATTGTAATGTGAAATTACTGGCGTAGAAAAATATTTGCAAGGTGCAAAATGAACCCGCGCTCAATATTCCATTGCTCCTGAAGAGACCCCAATTAAAAAAACGACCCAGTTTATTCTCATCGAGCGACTGAGGTCAGTTTATTCTGATTATGCTGATTAATAGGTATACGCTCTGATAAACTTACATGACGGAGAGTTTAAATCACTTGTTTTCATAATCACTTCTTATCATCTAAATACTTCTAATATGCCTTATAATCTTGAAAAATATTCAAATCGACCTTCAATCGCTACAATAATTTTGTTCCTCTTTGCACAAACATCGCTAGGTTTATGGTTTTGCCTAAGACTTCCCTGTTTTACATTTCCAAACTTTTCCTGTTTCATATCCGCTTACCACTGCATCATCACCACTCATCACCGCAGATCACCTCTTTAAGGCGCTTCACAACTTTTTTGACACGTGCACTGGAGGGGTCTTGCAGGCCAGTCCCCACCTATTTTTCCGAGGTGACCGGAGAACCGCTCATGGTCCAAAAACGATAACTTTCCCTAGGTGATGACCTCTGTGACCTGTTACTAAATCTGATTTACACAAAGGTCGCCCACTATTGGTTAGCTTATACCCTGAGGCAGGCCATATTTTAACATGTTAACTGGGGGGCATTTGCCCCTAGTCGGCCGAAATGCTCCCCAGTGCCCAGAAATTGGCCCCCAGTGAAATAGACAGATGACTTAAAATTGACCAAACGCAGACTCACCTAACGAAAATAAGACAGAACACACCCGGATAATTATTACTTTGTTCCATTTCTGGTCCAAAATTGGCAATCCACAACAATTGTGTTATACAATTTTCACCCGTGGCTGTCTACTCCATCGTGCGAAGACGAAACAAAGCGCTTAGTTACGGGAAATCCCGGCAAAACAGCCTCAGTATCCACTAGTCACAACGCTGGAGAAGAACGCTGGCCTACAACCAATCAAACATCCTGCTCTATCCGACCGGAAGCCCACATCCCAGCCAGTACCGTGACATTGCATGATGCTCTCATTTCACAAGCAGGCACTCGTCAGCGCTGAGAGCTCGTTCGTGGATTAGACAGGACACGGTGTAGTCAAAGTGCGTAAGACTGGTTGCTCGTGTGGCGGTATGAAGTGCTTAGCCTTTTTATTTATTACTGTGGTGGTAGCATACATAAGCGTCGCCACCGGCAAAAAAGTGAGGGGGCCAGGTAAACTTTAACCTGATGCTGACAGCAAACTTTCCACGTTAGTACCAACAACTTTTAGAATTTGGGCTTCTCGTTGCCTTCCGCAGCGGCTGGTTATACAAATTTTCGGTTTACTCCCATTTTGACTAAGATCATGAAATTGTTGTTTAAAAAGTGGGTGAGGGGAGATTGATGATCCCAAACAAATGTTCTGGTTATGTGGATAAAATCATTTTGTGTTTATTTGCTATTTTGGTGAAAATGATATAATTGCCCCTCTTTGGCCCTTTGTCTAACTCGGTTTGACCTTTTCTGTTGAAAAAAAACTGTCAGCCCTGGGCAGCATCTATAATCTCTAGACACGAAATAGCACAAAAATTGAGAAACATTTAACACTATCGCGTCTAAGCTTTATTAAACCCCCCTCAAAATAGGTCTTGCTCCCCTGAAGACACCATAATGGCCAGCACCAGAAATGCCCCCCCACTGACTTTTCCTTTAAAAGATGCCCTGGCCTAAGGAGCACCCTGTGAAAAATGAGAATATGTTTTTTAATTATGAATTTAAAGAAGGGGTCACAAGGTCACGAGGTCAAAACCTGACCTGATGTCAAAGCTTTATTTTTATATGAACTGTTGTATCTTGTATCCAGCGATATCCATTCAAACTAATTTAGATCAGCCACTTTTAAGATAGAAAATTATTCCTGCTTCAATGTTTGTGTTAGCCCCGAAACTTTCATGGCCTCTATCTAGCGACCTCGTTGACCTGTGGACCTAAAAATGGTTCTGACATAATTATAATTTCGAGAACCAAACAGGAACTAATATTGTTGGTCATAATTGGTCACGGACCAATATTTTATGTACCGTGAGTGTTGGTTTATCCAGGGAACATTCAGGGAAAGGGAATGTTCCCCTCCCCGGTCAACACTTGGCGCCCATGGAATGACCGCAGTATTGCCCTAAAAGGTCGATAATGCCCCCCTGAAGTGTCGCTTCCACCCATTCCCCAGGATTCGAATTTTGGCGCCCCGCGATATGTTTTGCTGCCGCCCAAAAAGTGGCACACCCCCATATGTCGTGGTCCAGGTCGAAAATGCGCTGAATATAAACTTTCATCCGCCTATGCAATGAAAATAAACTTAGCTATTAAGTTCTATGATTTTTGTAACATCACCAATAGCGTCTGAATTCGAAACCTTTAAAACGCAATATCATCAATTCGGCTTATAAAATCAACGGAAAAATTTTGGAGAACGTTTCTTTCATAAAAGATTTGGGAATCATTCTTGACTAAAAGCTTACCTTTTCCGACCATATCAACTCGATGGTTTCCAAAGCAAACAGATCACTCGGTTTATTAATCAGAATCTTCCAGACGGCCTCCGCTAGATGTAAGCTGAATTAGAAGGCCGCCGTGGCGGCTTTTAATGCTATTTTCCGGTCAGTATTAGAGTATTGTTCATTGGTTGGGGCTGGAGCCGCAAAATGCCATCTGGACCGTGTAGAAAAAATCCAGCACAAGTTTTTGCTGTGGCTTGCGAACCATGTTGACCCACCCAGCCCACCATTAGATTACGAGGAATTGACGAGGTTTTGTGATGTTCGTACTTTACTGGCAAGGCGTGTACAACATGACATCTTATTCACAAGCAAGGTTTTTCAAGGTCTCACCGCATCATCTCATCTTTTGGAATGTTTCTCGCTTCATGTACCATTAGGGTCGTTAAAAAAACTCTTTTTACTCTTCAGACTCGAACCCACTTTTTTACCATTATATATTCAATTATGATTTCAATGAGCCATATTCCAAGCATCTACAACAGGAAAGGTCGCCTCAAAACGGTTAAACATTTCATGTTTCCAGCGCGATTGGTCTCCCGGCGTTGCAGTCTCCCCTTGTTTAATTGGCATGAAAGGGTGCATAACCTACCAGTAAAGACAGCGTGACATGTGCGTGCGTATAAGAGCGGTAGATGGGATTTAACATGCAGGCATTTACTCGTCAGATGTATTTGCAGCGCAATACAAGCACACGTTATTCCACAAAAGACCTGAAATTAAATTGTTCAGCACCCTTGCACTCTAAATCCCGACAGAACAGGAATGCCTTCCGGAGGCAGACCTTTGTCTGCCAACATTCTTTGGAGAACGTCGTTGGGGCAGGTGCTTCTCCCTATTCTCCTGCGAACTATTTAAGAGCTCTGATACTGCTAGAAGAAGACCCTGCTGCATATTTTTACCCTTTTGATGGCTCACGAAATCTTTCACTAGCTTCACACAATGCTGTGGGATCGTTCACGACAGTAAGTTCTGGAATACCCTGAAACAGGGGAAGCTATAGCAGTCACCAGCTTCTCAACGGAGCCATTTCATGTTAGAATCTTTCAGATTTAGGCGCTCGAATACCAGCCAGCTTTCAGGAATGAAAAATCGGCAGAGGCTTGGTACCGAGCCGAGCTCTTCATAGCCTCTGTCGGAAACTTTAGCCTACCCAACTAAAAGGTGGATGGTTTTGCTGTTTAGGCCAGACGCTGTGTCACTGCCTTTTACCTCCAGCATTGTGATTATTATTTGCGAGGCAGATTATAACTTTCTGGTCACAGATAACAGATGCGTTTGCACATTGACTTCAGCGCCTCTACACAATACCGGAGCATTTTTATTGGAAGACCTATCATGGAACGTTCCTGGATCATCAGGCCCGACTAGTGCTTTGGTTCTGGAAAACATGCCAGCTCTGTTTTCCTTGAGAAGATAATCACGAATTGCACAAGCTGGTTTACGTGTGGCTGTCAGGAGAGGTAGCCTCCAACAAATGGCTGTTTAGAAGACCCGGAGCCCACCAGCGAGCCATATTCATGGAATATAGGACATTTATGGCACAAAGTGCGTGCTATTACTGAGGTCAGATTCTGTTCATCCTTCCAGAAGATACTTATAGACTGAATAGTATAATTTTTGAGGTTAGACAACGCATCAACTGTTCAGGTCATATGGCATCAGAGGCAAGAGGGAGAGAATTAACCTGGGCTAGAGCAGGGCGCCAGATTCTGCCTCTGCGTGGGCTCGAACCCACGACACCCAGCACATAATTAATGCCATTGGCCGAGCCGGGCGGGAGCGCTAACCGATTGAGCCACTCAGACCCCGAAAGAGTTAGCGGCTTTCCTTGTAAGTGGTTCTAAACCATGTATTTGGGTTCCTCCGTCGCGGATAGTCAGCTTTATAGCCTTGTATGAGCCTCAAAGCTATACATAAAATGCAGTGTAGGGCTCAATCAATCAATCAATGGCTTTTTATTAGGCGTTCTGTGCATAGCACCTTTGCCCGCCTCTAAAGGAGTGCGTGGGAGAATTTTAGAATTTTGTGTAAGGGCAAGCTACTTTAGTCTGTTAAAGCAAAGGGAGTTATTTCAAGTAATGGGTTGCAAGATGTTTTAGCTTGCGAATGGACGGTCGTGGCAATGGCATAGCCATGCCAAGGGAAGTCTTTTAATAAGTTTAGACCCGCAGAGTGCGAAGGTTATTTCTGTGGTTGAAGACCTTAAATTTAGAATTTGGAATTTAGAATTTAGAATTTTGTGTGTCAGCTACTGATGTCCGCTTGTCTACGTTACTCGAAATCCTCCGTTAAATCAATAATTTTAATATTTTAGAAAGTGCGCTAAACACCTGGCCAGGGTGCCGCGAATTTACCCTGCACTCAAAACCGCTCAGGAGAACTTTGCCACAAACTTCTCCCATTAGAAGCCAGTGGTGTCTCCCTGTTTTATCCCAATACCTCATTGAGTTCTTTGCATTTTGGCGGGAAAGTGTAAGAAGCCCCACGTATCTTTCGGATGAGAACCCATTGGGACCGTTCTCATGCAAGAGAAGAGGCGAGCACCGGCACTCAAATACATCGATTTTAGTTTCTTCGTAAAGAACGCGAAGAAGGGATAGCGTTCTCGAACTACTTCTCGGGAATGGTTTCAGCTGATTGTGCGCGTGCGTGACGCTGCTGGGCTGCGTCGCCATGGCAACACAACGACGCGACAGCGGATGGTTCATTGCAGTGGGAAGTCTTCGGGAGTTAGAAGTGGAGCATCTGGCGCCTGTTTTGTTAAGGTAAGTGTGACGGCACTTTGTTAATTGGTAACAACTGTTGTGTTTGGTAACTAAATGTGGCTACTGGCCTATGGAAAATTTGCATCTTTGTAAAAAACTGTGGTACCACCGACCCTTTGTGGCAGACCTGGCAAAACGTTTGGATGGGGCCAGCCCTGGAAAAAATTAAAAAAACGTAGTGTTTCCGAAGAACAAAAGACAAAACGCTTTGCGCTTTGAAGAAGGGTCACGGGATCCACTGGCGATGTGCAGTTAGGTTGACTTTACCGTTTTCCTTTGAGAGGCAGGGTTTGGGAAGGAGGGGCCGAGGGTTGGTTTTGTCCATCCGTCCATAGGCAGATCTTGAATTTCCGATCAGGGGAGAGACACATGTTCAGGGCGCCATCCAGACCTGGGGGACGCCAATGCCAGGGGCGACACAAATATATCCGTTGGGCGCCAAATCCGATTGCGATAGCGCTTATTCTTGCTTCCCGGGAAGGAAGCGACGTTTATGGGGCCCCCATTGACCTTTCAGAAAGTGTCATTTATCTCTCAGGGGGCATCGATAGTCGGTTGGGCGAAGTGGTGGCAAAAGTCTTTAAAAAGTATCTATATCCCATAGATCGGTCTATGCATCCCTCATATTTATCTGATATATCTTTAAAATAAAGCTGGTAAAATATGCCTTATGAACCGGCACCTTAATGCTCAAATAGGCTGCTCAATGCGGCTAACTGCGATTAAGCAGCCTTTTTCAGCCATTTTTATCCGTTTTACTGTGCTTTTTTCTTTTATGTTGTTTCCACTGACATTGATATTTGACACCACTGTTTTATCATTATGACTTCATCTGTCATTGGGATGGTTCATGCCCGTTGATGATTGGACAATAAACTAAACTAAACTAAACTAAATACAACAGACCAGTGGCGGATCCAAGAGGCCTGCCTCTTAGAAATGTCTGAGCCCCAATAGTAAATGCATAGCTGGATGCTGTCCGAGGTGCTGGCGGGTCAGGCTCCCAGCCCCCTCTCAAATGAAGTCCTGGATCTACCACATTAACTCAAACGTTTAGGTGTTTTTGGTCCATTTTTCGCGTGTTTTGAGCAGACTCATTTCCTTTTTCAGAGGCAGAGCAAGTGGCGGCCATCAAAAGCCTGCTCAGGAGTGCTGGGTTGGTGGTTCGTCAAAGCTGAAAATCGAGGAGGTCAACCTAGTCCTCGGAGATCAGCAGCTTTTAGAGATGCTGGACGTGAGTGGGCCTCACGCAAAGTCCTGTGCGTTTGTGAACAGATATCTTCTTTTATCTGCAAACATAAAGGGGCTGATCATTAGTTATGCTCCCTTTATAGGGGCGTTCAACCTCCCTACTGACGTCATGTGCCTTCACTGTATGCAGGCCACATCATAAAATTTTGATCCGTTTGTGCTACAATATAAAGAAAATGCATTGTGTTGTTTTGTCGCCAAGTGAATCTTTAAGAGTCTATAAATATTTGATTGAACACCATTGCATTGTATTAACTTTGGCGTGATTTTCCATGCCTCACCACACCAGTTTCACTTCTTTGGCATCCCATTCTTTTGGAGAAGTCAAGGTTACGTATACCCATTTTCAGCTTTAGTTCTGTGTGAATTATCCGTTTTTTCTAAGGGCTTAACAATTTGGCTGAGACTAAAACACGAGGTCATGTTTTGATTAGCTCCACTACAACAGTGGAGCTTATCAAAAAAATGTGACTTGGCATCCGGTCTTAGACCTAATTTCTAAGTGCTACGAATAAGCGGATAATTTACGTGAAGCTAGCGGTATTCCTCCTTTAAGCACCATATGAAAGAATCATAGCACGTCTTCAAGAAGAAAGGTAGTCGTTCTCAGAGTAGACGCAGCGTGAGAATTCGAGAATCTATTACTTCTTGAAAGATGGATACAGCTTCTTCTAGAAAACTCTAAAAACCGGAAAGGGTACTCACAGAGTATTCTTAAGACAGATGAGAACTGTTTGAATTCTCCTGAAAGAAATGAAATACGTTTCACCGAAGAACATAAAAGAAGCGCATCACGTCTCGATATGAGAACCCCTATCAGTCTCGTTGAGAACCCTGACAGGTCTTAAAATTTGCTGTCCGATTATTGATATGGTGCAAGTTAAGTGCAAGAACTCTACGGGTTCTCCACCGGTTTTCAGTGTGCAACCCGGAGGTGAGGTTGCAGCTCCCCTCTCCGGCTGGGCAGCCGCCGCGCAGAGGAAAAGAAGTGTGAGAGGATAGTTAGATTGTTAGTAAGAAAAGTATAATAATTGTTATAAGAGTTAGTAGATTTGTTAGTAAGTGTAGTGCTTTCATTAAGTTAATATAGAAATCGCCCTGAATGTGCTAAAGTCAATTTTCCATCAGTTGTGGTATCTGTGCACAGAAATTTATATTCTGTCCCGCTGGTGAGAACACCCATCTTGGAGGTAAGGAGCCAGTCGCACAACAATTGGCCAAAACTGCAAACAATTCACATTTGACTAGCGTAAGCTTAAGATAGAGGAGGCCGATAGAGGCTATGAAGAGCTCGGTGAATGCTCGGTACTAATCCTCAGCCAGTTTGTCACTCGTGACAGCTGGCCATGGTATTCGAGAGCCTTAATCTGAAAGATTCTAACATGAAATGGCTCCGTTGAGAAGCTGGTGGCTGGTATAGCCCAGTTTCAAGGTATTCCAGAACTTACTGTCGTGAACGGTCGCACAGAACGTGGTGTAAAGCTGGTGGAAGGTTTCGTAAGCCATCCAAAGGGTAAAAATATGCAGCAGGGTCTTCTTCTAGCAGTATCAGAGCTCTTAAATAGTTCGCAGGAGAATGGGGAGAAGCACCTGCCACAACGACCTTCACCAACAAATGTTGCCAGAGAAAGGTTCGCTTCCGGAAGGCATTCCTGTGCTGTCGGGATTTAGAGTACTAGGGTGCTGAACAAATTAATTTCAGGTCTTTTGTGGAATAACATGTATTTGTATTGCGCTGCAAATACAGCTGACAAGTAAATTCCTGCATGTTAAATCTCATCTACCGCTCTTATACGCACGCACATGCCACGCTGTCTTTACTGGTAGGTTATGCACCCTTTCATCACAATTCAACAGGGGGAGACTGCAACGCCGGGCGGCCAATCGCGCCTAAAACATGAAATCTTTAACCGTTTTGAGGTGATGTTTCCCGTTGTCGTAGAAGCTTGGAATGTGGCTCATTGAAATCTAAATTGAATATATGATGGGAAAAAATGGGTTCGAGTATGAAAAGTAAAAAAAGTTTTTTAACCGACCCTAATGTACCATCTATAACTTTCTGGAATGCTAGTGCAACTTTCTTAGATGTGCCTTTTGGTCGAGTGAACATGGTACAATCGTGTGTGTTTGTGCGGGCTCCTCGTGTTTTAAACAATTGTTTAGCTTTCTCGCCAACTTGTGATATTTTTACGGATCCTATTGGACGACTTAAGAAGTGTATCGCCTCTTTTACGACACCTAAAGCAGCTATTATAGGTCAGTGCCCAGGTCGATTGTATGCGCTTGTTGTGTTTTGAAATGTTTTTTTAGCGCGTTTTAGGAGCAGACTGTTAGTAATTATGCGTTTTATCCTCCATTGACTTCACCTATAATTGGGTATGTGCCTATTGGTGATTAATACATATGTTACAGGGAAAGTGCGAAATCCGGGATTTCGCGAACTCCCTAGGGATTTCGCGAAATCACTGACCAGCCAGGGAGTTCGCGAAATCCTAGGGAGTTCGCGAAATCACTGGCCGACCAGGATTTCGCGAACTCCCTAGGGATTTCGCGAACTCACTGAAACTTCAGTGATTTCGCGAACTACCTGAATGCTTTTCAGGGATTTCGCGAAATCCCTAACATGCCAATATGTCATATAGTTTAAATCCGAAGAATGATCCTTCAGTGATCTGGTTTTACACTCCCCGTCCATGTTTTCTCTTTCTATATTGTATTTTGCTAGACTTTATGTATGTCGGCCTGATATTTATTTTTTGACAATTAATTTTACACCCTCAGCTCTACCTCACACCGGGTCCTTGTGCCCGCTGACGAACTATTCGAGTCACTAGCCTTCCTCGAGGTGCATGGTTTATGCAATATGAACCGTAGGTGTGGAGGGGGGCTCAAAAACAAACTAGAGATGCCACTACTTTTTCATTGTCATCTGTAATGAATATCTTGATTTCTTAACAAAGCAGACTCCTGATGGGAAGTATTGTGCCGTAAGAAACGGACCAAGAACTGATATACTTTCACAAAGGTCTATTTTAGCTATGTCTATGTTGGAATGTACTACGGACGTCCACAAATTTTCCAATAACAATACTTTGATACAGGAGGAAGTGTCGGCCTCGAAAAAAGCTCTCGGTGTAAGAGGCGGCACGCCTGTCATCGTTTGACCATTGCCAAGGCTTTCAGAAATTGTATTGTCGATTCCGGCGGGCTAGCAAATGCACTTCAAGCTTAGGTGCTCCAGCCACGGTCATGACAATAGGCAATGAAATAGCACATTGCAAATATGCGTAACAATTGTATTATTCCGTGTCTTGCTTATGCCGACAACTATAGTTGTCGGCTTATGTTCAGCTGTAGCTGAAACTGTATAACACCTCTGATATACTGATAAACTGAAAACAGGGATATGGCTTAAGTTAATTTGCAGAATAATTATTTCGTTGTTCCAGTTCTGAAAATTTATTTTGGTATAGCCGAACCGTACCTGTAAAGATTGGTCAAAGTTTTGGAATACATTAATGAACTTAATGCAAAAATGATATAGCATTATTGTATTTTGCTTACCCAGAAAGTAATACGAAATGACCATCAGATAAGCAGCATTTCCCTTTTGTGTAGTAATGAGGATTGTGATATGATAATGATCTCTCTGCAGATGCTGGATAAGTGAGTTGGAAAGAAGCGCTTCAGAATTTAGTCTATAACGGTACTCACAGTTGGTGCACCTGACCGACTTCGTACCGAGTACGTGCATGGCCGGGGCGGGGGTTGGGTAACCATACCCCTTGGGTTTTTCGCAAAGTCTTGAAAACGGCTACGCGCAGCGCTGCTGTACCCAGTACAGCTTTTTCTGTAGCTTTTTACAACTCCTGTCAACATTTTCGGTTCAGGTCATTCCAGGTCAAGACATCAGTGCAGGTCAAGTGACATCATCTCCAAAAAAGAAGAAAACAACATAAGCAAGGAACAGCTTAATTTATCAATCTAAAATTCGTATTGAATAAAGGGCCGATTGAGTACACAGTTTTTTTTAGGATTTCTGAAGTCGATAACCTAAGGTCAATTATGAGTCATGATGACACCGTTGGAAAAGTATCGGTAAAATGGTTTAAACATCATAATTTTGTTGGAAACGGAGCTAAATTGTATATTTTGGCATCATTGAGGTTTTCTTGTTTCTGCAGTTCTAATGATATGCATTCTGACCCAATTCGATATTAACCTGATCCAAGGTCAGGTCAAATCTTAGCTTTGACCTAGAATAGTCACATTATTAATCATTCGACGTCGCTTGCAGAAAAGCTTCAGATAGTAAATCCTTATATATTGTATCTCTTCTACATCAGATGGTAGGACTGAAGAACTGTATTTCAGGTATATCACCATATCCATATTGTGACATTGCTTGGCTTTCAATGCCCTCAGATTTTACCCGACAAAAGAATGCATAGAACACTTCCTTTAAATCTTAGGTTGTGCTTCTTAACGCCATTTACTTTTTCGCTAACTAGCGTAGTTTTTAGATTTTAGGCGGGGGGGGTGTAGCCCATCCCCTCGTCAGGGTGAAGGTGGCTCAGACCCCTGGTATTGCACGTCTTAAAAATTGCATCCCGCGAAACTAGTTTGAGACTCATACCAAACGTTTTTGACTGTGATGATTTTAAGCTATCAAAAGGCATAGTCATAAGAGACTTCGCAATTGCTCTCGGTGACCAGAACCTCATCGACACCACCAGCCAAAAGACACGTGATGAGTTTTCAAAAATGTGAGCGTCGGGCACATCTTTTTCGGATGGCGTGGTTTGCTCAAAAGTAAGTGCGTTGCGCCATTGCCGAGCATTTATACCATTTTTCAGTAGCGCAAATATTTCTGCCATTTCTTGAACTGTGTTACACCCAGATTTATTCTAGTGATCAAGCCGTGGACTTCGTACCATTTTCTTTATCGTATCCGTAGATAAAATTCCATAATAATGCAACCTACATAAAATATCGTAACGCTATTCTGTGATGTAGATTTGACATAAAATAACCGTAGCGTCACATAATTATGAAAGGTGGTGATAGCGTAGATCACTTTTTATTGAATACTTAGGTAGTTATGCTGACTCCATGCACTGCATATGTATAATTTTAAATATACAGATCTATCATAGGCGGATCCAGGATTGTGCCGATCGGGGGGCATCTTCCGGGGGGAGGGCGGGGCGCCATCCGGACCAGGGGAGTGCCTTTTTTACCGAAAAAAACCTATCGGTGGGCGCCGATTTTTACATCCCTAGGGACGGGGGATGGAAAGCGACATTTCAGAGTGGCGCCGTGACCATTTCAGGGGGCGCCGAGGGTCGATCTGGGGGGGGGGCACCTGCCCCCTTGTCCCCTAAATCCGCGTATAAAATATATCATGAATATAAAATAACCAAGTACCAAATCACAGTGAAGGCGAAGATGTATTCTGTGGGGGAGTGTGGGAACCAAATTTCAGGAGTGGACCAGGGCGTTTTGGAACCGCCAGGGGCCAGAGTCTTTTCTCCCGTGATCCACATTTGCAATCAGCAGCAACTGAACTTTTACATTGAAGTACAATGTTGATAAGCGAACCTCGATAAATGTATCGCTACGACCTCAAAAATACAATTATGACCTTCCTTATATTTAGCTTAAAACCTTCCTAATATTTAGCTTAAAACCTCCCTTATACGTGATTTTTACGGAAAATGTCCGGTTACTGTTTGAAAGAAATCATAAAACAATAGTCCGCAATACTAGCTAGTCATCCTTGAGCTGACTAAATGTCAGGGAATTCGCGAACTCCCTGAGTGTTTGTCCGGGATTTCGCGAACTCCCTGACTTCTAAGTCCAGGGATTTCGCGAACTCCCTGGTCACCCAGGGATTTCGCGAACTCCCTAGGGATTTCGCGAACTCCCTGGCTGGTCAGTGATTTCGCGAAATCCCTAGGGAGTTCGCGAACTCCCGGATTTCGCACTCTCCCTGTAACACATACACAGATACAGAACCGACGGGTACCATGCACACAACGAAAGTATGAGCTCCGTCTCAGCAAGCATGAGTTTGCACTCAATTCATACTTTGTCGAAGAAGCGAATTGCTATGTGAGCAGGTAAGAGAGCTCGCGGTTACGCGCTGCGAGAGCGTTTCCACCCCTCTCGCGTCACGAACCGGAGGCGCGCTGCCGGGGCCAGCGCCTCCCCTCCGCGCTCGACCGCGCCTCGGGCGTTTGGGCGGGGGACGGACCCGACCTTTGTATGGCCGCATTCCATTAGCGTTAGCCAAGGCCCGTGTTTGCGAGGCAGTCAGTGGCAAGTAGAAACTGGTTGAGGTGGAACTGTGGTGAGGAGCCCGTGAATTTGAAAATATGTTCTGCCGGTTGCATAGCTAAAACCTGTCCGAGGCCGAAATTGGATTATTGACAGTGTAAGGTAGGACTTAAGACAACATATAGTGCAGACATGACACGAGAAGTTGCCACCCTCGTCAAACATCGAGCTCTTCTGGTGCACGGCACCTCCGGTGTGAGTGAGTACCTATTCGAGTGTCATTCAAATAAATCATCCAGTGTTCCTTGATTTGACTGGTTGATTTTATTACAGAATTTGTGTTTGCTTACAGTGGATTTGAACATTGCGAAATGTGCATTTGAAAACTATGCATTGTGTTTATTAGGCCGTCGTAACCCCCTCCCCTCCTTATCCCTCTATAACTGCAAATGGGGCCAAACCTTAACACGCCATTCGAAAGTATCCCAGGGGTGTAATAATCTCTCTCCTCTCTCTCTCTCCCTCTCTCTCTCCTCTCTCTCTCTCTCTCTCTCTCTCTCTCTCTCTCTCCGAGCACTCCAATCCTAATTTGAGCACCCCAATCCTGTTTTGAGCACCCCCAATATACGTGTCACCCCCCGACTGAGCATTGCTGCCTTGATTCATGCCGCCCCTTTTACAACGGTGGCGCTGATTCATGCCGCCCCCGGAGCATTTCACCTTCTTTCACGTCACCTTTACAGCATTTTCACGTCACCTTTACACTGATTTTTACCGCCTATAGTACATAGCTATTGTCTCCCGGCTCATCACTGCCGCCCTCAACTTATGAACATGGGTGGAAATCCCGGGGCATTGGGGGTTCAGGACCCCCTGGATTTTGGGTCTCCCATTGCCTTTGTATAGGGCTGGCATTGCCGTCCCAGCGTTAACCCACTCAGGACCCCCCTGGATCGAGAAGAGATCCCCAGCCATGCTTATGACCTTTGTTTTGTTTCCTGTCGCCGGGGCCAATCACTGTCGCGCCCAGCTTATCACCTCCACCCTATGGTTTGTGCCATCCCTAGTCTGTAACTATCGCCCCCGGCTCATCACTGCCGTCCTCGACTTATTACTTTGTCCTGATTCGTGTCGCTCCTGACTCATCACTTCCGCCTTGATTCTTGCCACCCCTGTGTGTTAGGGAAAGAAGGGTGTTCGCGCACAAATACAGGACATGTACAGGTACGATGAAGTTGTGATATTCATTCATGTTTACAGAAAAAACACACGTTACTTGTAAAGCTCTCGGTGAGTTTTCC
Source organism: Lepas anatifera (assembly GCA_034440635.1). Lineage (NCBI taxonomy): Eukaryota > Metazoa > Arthropoda > Thecostraca > Lepadidae > Lepas > Lepas anatifera. The sequence continues at coordinate 89,221 of JAOTON010001637.1, forward strand.
CATAGTTTTTGGGTTCCGTTTCACTTTCCATGCACTCTGCCATTCCGAAGGTAAAATTTAACCCCCAGAAAACTGACATGCTTCAATCGTGGATGAATTTGCAACTCGAACTGGATTCATTTAAGACCTTTATGCAGCTTTAGGATCACGCCTAAAAAGAAAAAAGGCTTGGCAAAGCTGTAGAATAGCTGCCCACCATGCAATTAAAATGTTCTCTGTGCGGTAAACGACCCAAAATTGATTCATAGCAGATTTGGTGCAACGAAGAGTGCTGCTCCCGCAGCTCTGCCATCCCTATGGGTTGCCGCCTCCCACGGGCTGAGCACCCCTAAATATATTGGAAAATCACAGTCCTGAGATTTACTGCGTCTGTTAGAAGCCACCACGCTGGTACGAATACTAAAGCACAGTTATATCACATACACTCGGGGCTTTCCAGAACCACTTGGTAGTGCATGTATGTACGTGTCAAATTTAATACGGTGATTCGTAACTTTGCGAAAAATCAGAAAAATTCTACACTTCATTTCACTGAATACCCGCCCCAGTGGGCCTCCTAGCCACCTTCGCCCTGGTGGGGGTTCAAACATGCCCCTCGAACTAGGCTCATATGCGGAATAGCGAAAAAACGCGACGCTGTTGGGTAGCTCATACAAATTAATGAAGAAACTACATCGGTCACTTTTTGGCTCAGGTCAATATTGAGGCTGACAGGTGAAAAAAGGTGGAATTTTGAGCCGAGTTTTTCGGCTCTAGCGTCTGACAGAGTTGAGCTGGAACCATTTTTAGGCACCATTCGCTTCCTCGTGTCATGGAGAATCGAATGATGTACAATATGAATCTGCTAGGACAAAACACATAAATGACGCGACCTCACGTCAGGTCAAGGTTAATTTCCATTTTAACATAGTCAATATGCATATTAATCGGCTCGCAATAGCAATCCAAATGCAATGGTATCAAAATATAAGCTGTATCATCATTTCCTGCAAATTTATTGACCCAAGCCTGAAAACTGCTTAAATAGCTCCAGGTGATCCCTCAGAGGTTACAAGTCCAAAATTGCAGCATGAACCTGGAAAGGGGCCCAGGATACTACGATTTGGAGAATGCGAAGGTATTCTCAGCTGTATCTACACAAATACAGCAATTTCCAATTTTCCCACGTATTTCCAATGGAGATATCATGATCCGTACCTGACCCTAAGTCATCGATATGAAAAGTCCCGGAGTATATGTTGTAGAACTCGGTGGGCCTATTATGTGGTAAAAGTATCAATTCGATATATTCACCCATTTCTTACTTATGCCACCTTAAAAAAAATTGGAGGTGAGGTCACTTGACCTGCACTGGTGACCTGACCTGAGCTTATCCAACCTTAAAATTTTTGGGAAAGTTGCGGCATTGATCAAGGATAAGGTGCGCCAAGTACGGTGGCGCTTCGCACCGCCGTTTATTTCATCCCGCCGGAGAAACCCAAGGGGATGTTTAAGCACCCCCACGGGGGGCGATGGTTAAGGCCAATGATTGCAACTCCCATAGCATGTATGTAAAGTCATTTGAACTGATAATTATGAATTAAAACAACGTATTATTCTAGTTTACTGAAAATTAACCCCACTAAAGCGGTTGTATAGGGATGCCTTAATAAAAAGTTGTGTTGTTTTACCACAGTTGCTCTCATGCAGTTTCCGGTGGACATGGCAGCCCTAAACCAAGTGCTAACAGTATGATTGTCGGGAAATTGTGACCGAGATGGTGGTAGGGCTGAGCGCCTGGGGTGCAGAAGTACGCTTATTTTGAGGTGTTCATTTTTACATACGCAAACAAAGGTAATCATCCATAATCCATAATATTTATTTCATGGTTCAGAAAAAAATACACAAAGGCTGCTACGAGGAACGCAAAAGCGCCGAAGCGCTTAAATCTAGGCGTCCCACGCAAACACAATCATGGTGCCATCTCAGCGCCGCCAGAGGCCACCGCACCGCCGCGACACTCGCCATCGAAAGTACGGCTCACTACACCACATCGAGCACTGACTATAAATGATTAATTGAATGTCTATGGTTAAATAACGAACCTCTTTGTGCCATGAACAAATTGAAAAACTGCGTGAGCTACTGCCCTGTCGTCGTCTGGAGGGAGATTTCTACCATGGATTAATATGTCAATCTTGTTTTTACGATGCATGTTTCTGAAAGAATAATTTAATATCGTAGATATGCTGTTTTCCATAAGAGTTCTTTGAGGATCAAAACGGGGACATTGCAGAAAATAATGTTCTGTATTTTCATTTTGATATCCGCACAAGCAGGAGGGGGAGTCCGAATTTTGAATTTGGTAGGCGTGAGCATTTAGTTTCGAAATCCCAAGTCTTAATTGTGTTAAGCAAGAGTCCTGAACTTTGGATCCTAATGAATAATATAACGGTGGTTGGTTAACTTTGAAGTGATCTCTTAGGTGTTTCAAGAAGACCCTAGGAGAGTTGATTTCTTTCATTCGATTCGGGAGCTTGTTAAATGATTTGATTGCGCTTGGTAGGAATGAGTGGCTAAAGTTTACCGTTCGAAAAGGAATCTCCGTTCTTTGGCGCGATGTACTAAATATTCTGTTTACTGTGTTGTCCCTAGTGTTTGGTAATATTGCGCTTATGTAAGTGGGAGTGTTGTCTGAGTAAAGTTGATGAAAAAATTTAATTTTATGCAATTATCTTCTAGATTTCAAAAATTCAAGCCCAAATCCTGCATCAGCTTCCCGGTAGGCGTTCTGGAGGGAGTGGATGTTATTAGTCGTGCTGATATGTTTTGTAGTCTCTCGGGTCTCTGGCTGTCATGTAAAGTCAATAGTCCGTCATAAATAATGTCTGCGTAGTCAAAGTAGGGCATTACGTAGGTAAGGTAAATCTGTTGTAGGGTTGACTGGGACAAGTAGGGGGCAACTGGGTACAGTGAGCCAAGCGTCATATTGACTTTTTTAACTATATCGTTAACATGTTCATGGAATCTCAAATCATTGGAAAATGTCATTCCCAGATGCTTGTTTTTAGCGGCGACCGGAATGACTAGACTGTCAAAAAATAGTTTTGGAATGTTTTTTTGTCTCCGGTAGGAAAATGTTTGTTGTATTGTTTTTGAGCCGTTAAACGTGATAAGCCAATCCTGACCGTATTGTTGAATTATATTTAGGTCGTTTTGGAGAGATTCTTGCCTAATGTGAAGATTTTCCATGTTGTGGCTGCCAAAAAGACAGGTGTCTTTTTGGGACAACGCCCAATTACATTCGGAGAATTCTACCAGCTACTCGGGATAATACTGTGAATCGGCTGTTGCGAAACGCCCGGAATAGGAACGAAATGCCCTTCAGAACTTCTAATTTCAGCTCCTCATTTCTCCCAAGTACTATCAAATTAATAAACAAGCTTCCAACTCATATAACAGAAATTGAATCACACAAAAGCTTTAAAAAACATATGAACGAACGATACCATCAAAGCGAACCCCCAGAATATTTTTCTTTCGGAACAAAAAAAGAAAACTCTCTCCTGACTCGCTTGAGAGTAGGCATGTCGCATCTAAATGGCCATCTGTACAAAATCCAAGGCGTTGAAACTCCCCGCTGCGCTTGCGGATACTACTGCGAGAGCTCCGAACATTTTCTATTGCAGTGCCCAAGGTTTGATTTGCAGAGACAAATTATGATGAACAACATCAGCGATCTTCTGGACGGTCAATTTGAAAATCTCCACCGTAAGTTAAAAACTGACATACTGCTTTGTGGTGGCACTCTCCATCCCCAAATTGGTCGAGCGGTGGCTCAGGAGGTCTTTCGGTTTGTAAAAACTAGCCAAAGATTTGATAACTAAACGAGAGTGCAAGACAAAATCATCAAGTGACGGCTGTGATCTACTGGCGCTCGGCTGCGGTGTGGGGCTCGTGCGGGGGTCGGGCGGGGTGCGGTGACGGCCGGCGCCACCGCGTTACTCAAGGTTGTTACCCGAGAGGTGCCTCGATTCAAGCGCGCTAGCGCTTTTGCGCCAATTGGGAGAGCAAATTGTTCTTCACTTGTGTACATGTTGCTCCTGTTGAAATAAACGTATGTATGTATGTATGTATGTGTCGTCTGCAAGAAACATTATTTGATTGTTGTTTTTCCTGATAAGCCATTTAAGTATAATACGCGAGCAGGGGGCCCAGCACAGAACCCTGTGGACATCCGCCGTTTAAAGATGGCAGTGAGGATTTAGAATCATTAATGAATACACACTGTTTTCGATCAGTCAGAGAGGAACGTAACCATGGTAAAATATCAGTCAGTCCAAATTCTCGTTCACATTTGAATAATAGTCCCTTGTGCCAAATTTTCTCAAAATAGCGTGATATGTCTAAATACAGTATTGTTTGGTCTTGTCCTTTGTCCAACGTGTCGTACCAGGTGTGGGTAAGGTAAAATAGTTAAAGGTGTGTGCTGTGTCCTGGTCTGTACCCGCTCTGTCTTTCCGTCAACAGGTCATGCTGTGTTAAATGGCCGTAGATTTTCTTGAAAATTATTTTTTCAAAAACTTTCGATAAAGAGCAAAGCAAACTAATTGGTCTATAATTGGCTGCATCGGCTAAACATGCTAAAACCCTGTTGTGGGAATTTTGGTATTGAATGCGTTTCAAATCACCAGCATGTTTACTGTCCAAGTGCATGGTAAAATGATTAAATTGTATGTATTTGTAGTCCTTTCCCGCAATGATAACTATTTTTTGAAAATTATTTCATAGAATTTCAAACTATATAATGAGTTGACTTATTTAGCTTAACTGACAGTTTCGGTTATTAACCATGATCACAGTGAGGTGTAACGAGTAATCATACGACATACAGTGGCCGATTTTGTATTTTAATTCTCATTCGTTTCGATACAGCGTGTATCGGTCGACATGTCTTTGGCTGAATTCAGCATTCCCCAGAATGATTGATGAGTGTTAATCTCGGGTTTTTCATCCCATATTTCCAAGGAATCGGATAATTTCTCCCATATGTCATTAAATGTATTTCTTGATGCTGATGTTTTCTGGTTTGGGATGAGTGTTGTGGTGATGTGTTTTCCAATATTTGCCGCAGGCGGTCTTTTCTTTCTCATATCTTGCGTCGGCAAGGTGCTCATTCCTCATTACACCGATTGAGACCGCCTGCGGTATTCCAAGACCGCCTGCGGCAAATATTGGAACATACACCACCACAACACTCATACCAAACCAGAAAACACCAGCATCAAGAAATACAATTAATGGCATATGTTGTCAGCGGTACAATGCTTGCAGAACCAGTCATTGATGACTCCCGAAGAGTGACATAGTCCCGTCATACCCGCCTTGCAGGAAGTGCAAGCGGGCCGGCCAGCAGAGCATGTGGGTGGTTTGAGTGCAGAACGAACCAGCTTTTGCTTGACGGTATTCGGATTCGTCCAGGCAGCCCGTACACCCAGGCCGCTCTTCTTCAGGTTACTGTTGATGGTGTACGTCTGTCAGCCATATATGAAAGGCAGTTGTATTCTTTTAAAGCTTGTTTTTTCACGATGTGCTCCTGGTCATGGTGCTGCTTTTGTTGGGGTTCGGTTCCTTGGTCTAAAAGACGACAAGTACAGCACTAACCTTCATGCAAAACCGACGTCATCAGGAGTCCCTTTTCACTTTACTTCAGCCCAGCCGATGCAAACAAAAAAGGCAGTGCTGACCTAACAGTTCCAACGTGCGACCCGCCTTTCAAGTGACGACAAAAGCAAAAACACGCAGTATTCAAAGACTAACCACGATCTTCAAAATTAATGGATACCGATATTCGATGATAACAGAGCTATTAGCAGCTCTGCTATCAACCGCAACCAGACACAACAGCAAGACCAAGGCCAAGAAAACATCATGAAAAAACAGCGTAAGAAGAATACGACTGCTTTTCATAGATGACAGCCTGACGCTCACCATCAACAGCATCCTGAAGAATGGCTGCCTGGACGAATCCAAATACTGTCAAGCGAGAGCTAGTTTGTTCTGCACTCAAACCAGCCAAACGTCCTGCTGGCCGGCGCGATTCCAATACCTGCAAGGCGGGTCAGACAGGACTATGTCACTCTTCCGGAGTCATCTATAAAATATGCTCCAACCTTTGTACTGCTGACAACCTATACGTGGGAGAGGCGGGGAGAGAGCTCAGAATTCGGTATTATGAGCACCTTGCCGACGCAAGATATGAGAGTTAAGAGACCGCCTGGGGCAAACATTGAAAGTACACCACCACAGCACTAATCCCAAGCCAAAAAACATCGGCATGAAGGAAATCAAATACATGACGTCCGGAAGTGAAAGATCTACGAGTCCTTGGAAATACGGGATAAAAAAATCGGGATTAACATTCAACAATAATCCTGGTGAATGCTGAATTCAACCAAGGACATGCCGACCGCAAGACGCTCTGTAACGAAACGAATGTCACGAGAAGTAGCAAAAATAAAAATCGTATTCTGTATGTCGTGTGATTACTCGTTGTTGCATGCCACTGTGATAATGGTTTATCGACGAAACTGTCAGGTCAAGTAAATAAGTGGACTCATTCAATGATTTGTAATTCTAGAAATGATAAAAAATCTTTACCATTGAGACAAAGAGCCATAAGTAGGTACAAACAATTTAAAATCAATGTCGCAACTGCAGGAATCCTTCCGCCATATTTCCACTTTAGTATTTCCTAATGTAGCTATTCACGTTGCCTGCATATTTCTATCAAGTTGTGAGGTACAGAGAGAAAATAAAAATAGGTTGAATATGTGCAGACCTGTTATATCTAAAATACTATAATGATATTCTGATGGAAGCGGTAATTGCGATTAAAAAAAGATATGATGCTCATGCTTAGACAGTCAATAAATTTTAATTTCAGCTGCTGCTTTAGGACACGTGCAGCTATTAAAAATACATTTTGGCGCATCAGTACCCCGTGAAGAGTTCTAATACATACCTATAGATACGTATCAAAATACCTTATGACCGCAGGAGCTTGTGGACCTTCATGACAAGACTGTTTAAAACAGTGGAGGAGGTAGCCGGAACACATCAAGAGAATCTCCGCCTCTCAAAGCATCGCCATCAACAGGATAGCACGCAACGCAGAAGGCAGGCCATCTGTTCCCCGTGAGCAACGACCGGGTGTTGCAGGATTCCTGGTTTCCGGCAAGCACTATGAAGGAGTTCCGCCTGCCTGGTGAGCGCCTCTCCACCGACGGCACCTTCATGTCATCATTGGTAAGTGTGTGAAGACATTTCCAGCTGCGATCCTAATGGTTAGTCTGTTTAATGGTCGGGTTTTATCCGCAGTTAGTATTTTTCTCTTGTTCGATTTTTTCATCGTTTTATCAGATTGCTTTGTTTTTGTTGGTTGTGCCTGCATAGCTACTCTGCAGAGTGTTTCAGAATGAATGTTCTTAAGTGATACACTGGAAAAAATGAACACAAGGAGGATGTGTTTTCCGTCGAGCAGTTTTATGAAGTAGATACTCAACACAGGTTTGAGTTGTAAATTTAATGGAGCTACAACACGGCTGTGCTCTTCAAGAATGGTACCAAATTAAAATACCGGTCAGATGTGTGAAGTCTCAACCAACGTAGCAATATGGTGTCAGATATCTGAATTCTGTTTGTTGATGGTGCACATGTATATTTTGAAAATTGGACAAGCTTGCTTAGCCATTGGTATTGAACTTAAGTTTGAAAGTAAATATCACCTGGTAAAATGGTAATGACAACTTTTTTACCCTAAAACTGACACAAAATTGCCGTTTTATCTTCTGACATCTTCACTGGAAACAAGTGTGAGACGGAAATACTGACACACGCGGGGAGTTTAAACGTGTTGCATTGACACTCCTACGTACTTCTTTCCAAAGTTTAATGCTAGGATATGTGTAAGAGATGTGTGCTACACAACATGAATGTTCATCAAATAATGCGTAAGTAAAGTAAAGTAAAGTGCAGCAAGATATTTTGAATTTTTTCGACTATGTCACACATTATTGTTATCGTTACCATTATTGTCTCGCATTACCGTCTCTGGCTATCAGTGTCACCCCCCGGCTCATCACTGTCACTGCCGGTTTATTACTTTTACGTTGATTCGGGCCGCTCCTGGCTCAGGACTACCGCACCTGTCTTGAAGTTTAAAGTTTTATTCGAAAGAGATCCACATACATGACAGGGCTTTTCACTCATCTATGAATATTGCAGGAGACACATTGACTTTGAAACGTTGCATTTGGTGAGCCCAATTTTTTATTGAGTTTAATTTTTTCCTAACAAAATGCACAGATACAGGGTGAGGTAGCAAGGGGCGTGCCCCAGAGGCATTAAAAAACCATGTCTTAACCCTCGCCTCACCGGGGGCCATCGATGGCCCCCTAAGGTTTTTTCGAGATAGCAGAAAAACGACGAAACGCAGCACCGCGTTTGAGGGCTCTATCTCTCACCGCATCATTTTCCCACCATCCCTTAAAATTTTTCTTCGGGTCACTAAAGGTCAGGGTCACCAGGCGAGGTCAACCAAGGTCACCTCACTTCAACGTTGAAGCCCTATAAAAGCTACATTTCTTAGTCGATCAATTTGAAACTTGCTACACTTCATGACCCTTTCAGGGCCTACAAGGTGTATATCCGGGATTTTTCGATTTGGTGACCTGAGGTCAGGTCAAGAGGCGACCTCTCCCATTGGAAAAGCATGGGGAAAAGCTGTCTTATGATCTAAAAGCCGCAAAAATGATTGCAGATACTCAGACTACTCACAACAGCGTTTTCGGACACCCTTTCACGGATTCCATGCGTCATATTTGCTCTTTGACTTTTCCAAGGTCATCCAAGGTCGCCAGGGGTCAAAAACAGTATTCTGACAATAACTTTTGACCTAATTAACCCTCGCCCCCACCGGGGGCCATCGATGGCCCCCTAAGGTTTTTCCGGGATAGCAGAAAAACGACGAGGCGCAGCACCGCGGTTGAGGGCTCTACCTCTCACTGCATCATTTTCCCATCATCCCTGAAATTTTTTACCCCGGGTCACCCAAGGTCAGGTCACCAGACGAGGTCAACCAAGGTCACCTCACTTCACCTTTAGAGCTCTGTAAGAGCTACATTTCAAAGTCGATCGATTTGGAAACTTCCTACACTTTATGACCCCTCCAGGGTCTACAAGGTGTATATCCGGGATTTTTCGATTTCGTGCCCTGAGGTCAGGTCACGAGGCGACCTCTCCCATTGGAAAAGCATGGGGAAAAGCTGTCTTATGATCTAAAAGCCGCAAAAATGATTGCAAATACTCAGACTGCTCAGAACAACGTTTTTGGACACCCTTTCACGGATCCCAGGGGTCATATTTGCCCTTTGACTTTTCCAAGGTCATCCAAGGTCACCCGAGGTCAAAAACAGTATTTTGACAATAACTTTTGACCTAATTGAGCTAGAACGGTGAAACAAACACCATCGTGTTTGTCTTGTCACTGGCTTTCATTTGATATACGGCAAGGTCACTTTTTGACCTTTCGTGACCTCAGGTCATATTAGGTCACGAGGTGACCTCTGGCGGTCAAACCACTGGCGGGAGGTCTTTACGTTCCACATAGCGGAAAAAGTACTGGCAATTTGCTATCAAATGTACTTTACCAGGCCTCAATAGCTCTAATGATGTAAGAGTTATGCCCAGTTTGCATAATCATTGCATATTTGAGTGAAAATACCCGATCTTGACCTAATTTGACCTCTGGAGGTCAAACCATTGACCTGAGCACTAAAACATGCGAAGTAATTTCTTACTGAATTCACGCGAGCTTTCTATTGCACTTTGCTGATTTGCGCTAACCCCCATATTTTCGGAGTTAGAGGGGGGGCCATCGATGGCCCCCCGGTGGGGCGAAGGTGGCGCCGGACCCCCGGTGGGGCGCGGGTTAAGCTAGAGCGCTGGAAACAAACACCATCGTGTTTGCCTTGTCACTGGCTTTCATTTGATATACGGCACGGTCACTTTCTGACCTTTCGTGACCTCAGGTCACATTAGGTCACGAGGTGACCTCTGGAGGTCAAACCACTGGCGGAAGGTCTTTACGTTCCGCATAGCGGAAAAAGGACTGCCACTTTCCTATAAAATTTACTTAACCAGATCTCAATAGATCTAATGGCATTGGAGTTATGCCCAGTTTTCTTAAGCATTGCATATTTGAGTGAAAATATCCTATCGTGACCTTTCTTGACCTCTGGAGGTCAAACCATTGACCTGAGCGTTTAAACATGCGAAGTAATTTCTTACTGAATTCACGCGAGCTTTCTAATGCACTTTGCAGATTTGCGCTAACCCCCATATTTTCGGAGTTAGAGGGGGCATCGATGGCCCCCGTGGGGCGAAGGTGGCGCCTGACCCCCGGTGGGGCGCGGGTTTCGTATTTTTTCAAGAATCTTTGAAATGATTGTTGGGGATCCACTCATGGCCTCCCAGTGAACGAATGCCGCATACAGAATGCTAATATTTTTTAACAATTAATTATCTTTAAGCTATTTATTGGTTCTCATATACGGGGATCAAGACCTTCTTTCTTGCTATTCCCGGCTGGGATTTGAAACTGGGTTAGTGGCGTGAGAGCCGAGTGCCCTACAGCGCCTCTGCGTCCATACACTGAGCTGATTTTTGTTTTGTTCCGTCAACCCGATGCTCTCAATTTAATAAAAACTATGCTAACAAATTTTCGCTCGTACATTCGTAAAACAGTCCATTTTTCACAGGATCTGTAAAGCAGAAGCCCGGCCTCACGAGCACCGAGGGAGTTGTCGACAAGGTGGTAACCGTCTGGCTCACTAACTACCGCGACCAAGACGGTTAGCGCAACAACCGCAGCCACGGTGGAAGCAGCGACAACGGCGGCCGGCGCCAAAGAATCGACGGTGGTGCCACCAGTGACCGGGATCGGAGTACCGACGGTGGCGCCACCAGTGATCGCAGTGGTAGCTTCGATGGTAATGCCACCAGCGACCACAGTGGCAGCATCGATAGTGACGCCATCAGTGGTTACAGTCGGGCTATTGCCTGCTCTGTATCTCAATCCAGTGGGGAGAACACGTATAATTGTGGAGATGCAGAATCCCGGATTGCTGGGAGGTCAGGACCCCTGAAGTTTTGGTCTTACACTTACTTTGTATTTGAATTGCATCACAGTGCCAGCGTTAACCCATCCAGAACCCCCCTGAATCAAGAAGGGATCTCCAGCTTTGCCTCCATAAACTATGCAGCGTAAATTTTGTGTTTTTATCCCCCTCTCTTCACAGGCTCTTTGTCACCCATCGGTCATATGTTAAGCTTGATGACATTGTGTGTGGATCCCACCGTCCTTTGTGTCACTTAATTTATAGATAGCCCTTTTATCCTTCATCCAAGAGGAATTTTGATACTTTCATGCAGCACCGGTTGTTCTCTGTTTTGAGGTATCCATGTTTTATAGTGTGATAGTTTTACTTGTTGGCATCTTTGTGCATGTTTGCCTAGAACGTTGATGTTTGGAAGTGCCTAGGAGATAAAAGTACAGAAAGCTCTGAAATAAATGCTTAGCAGTATTTTTACTGTTTTAGTTGCTATAAGTGAGGGTAAAAATAACAAAATGGAAAAACGTTTGAATTTTGTCGCGTATCTCCCTTTAACGACTTGCCACTGAATGTAATGAGCTGGAACGTTCACAAAATGTGTGCAGGGCAAAACCACTGATCCATGAGTTGTACATGATCTAAATATTGGTCAAATGTAGTTAGGGTGCATTTAGCTTTTGTCGTGAAACTCTGATTTAAGATGTTCATGCGACAGGTTTGCCTTTTGGTGCATCTAGGTATGGGGCTTCATAATGGGAGAGGAATCATGACGGAATTCATATGGGAAGCATATGGGATGCATATGTACAAACCCACATCAGCACCACCGGAAACCAAATGACATGCATATGTACGGATCTACATCGATACCACATGGAAACCATATTGCCAGCATTTGGGAGGAGGGGTTCACACAGATACCACCTAGAAACCATATGGAAAGTATCTTTATTGGCCCGCATCGGCACCACATAGAAACCATATACTCTCTACCGCTGTGAACCCACCTGCATACCATCAGGAGCCCATTTCATTCCCATCTTCCAAGGCCCTTATGGAACCCATCTGGAACCCGCGGCCACTTCCATATGATCCCCACATGGTCGACCCATGTAGGGCCCACATAGAACAAGTGGGCAGCCCACCCGCACTAATCATATTTCCCACATGGGCATGTTTGCTGGGGAAAACCAAACTGTATCCCTTATTTTTGGCGCTGATTATGATGGTGAAAACCGTTTTGCTCTACCTTTCCTGGTTTTGGCTGTATTGGTCTCTCTGCAGATAAGAAACCTCCAGATTTCTTATGTCTAAGCAATGTTGTAAACAAGGGCGTGACGGGGCGTGACGCAAACCAAAATGCATCCCTTATTTTTGGCGCTGATTCGGATGGTGAAAACCGTTTTGCTCTACCTTTCCTGGTTTTGGCTGTATTGGTCCCTCTGCAGATCAAAAACCTCCAGATTTCTTATGTCTAAGCAAGGTTGTAAACAAGGGCGTGACGGGGCGTGACGCAAGCCAAACTGTATCCCTTATTTTTGGCGCTGATTCTGATGGTGAAAACCGTTTTGCTCTACCTTTTCTGGTTTTGGCTGTATTGGTCCATCTGCAGACCAAAAACCTCCAGATTTCTTGTGTCTAGGCAATTATGTAGAGAAGCGCGTGACGGGGTGTGACGCAAACCAAACTGTATCCCTTATTTTTGGCGCTGATTCTGATGGTGAAAACCGTTTTGTTCTACCTTTCTTGGTTTTGGCTGTATTGGTCCATCAACAGCTCAAATTGGCCCAAAAAGTGAGATTTTGTCACACTGGCGTAACGTAGAGTGATGAAAAGAAAACTGTATCCCTTATTTTTGGCGCTGATTCTGATGGTGAAAACCGTTTTTCTCTATCTTGTCTGGTTTTGGCTGTATTGGTCCATCTGCACGGTTCATCTGCAAATAAAACCTCTAGAATCTGGAGTATAGGTCAAATTTTTGGCTATATAGGTCAAATTTTGGGTTAAAAATAAAACTGTATCTCTTATTTTTAGCGCTGATTTGTATAGAGAAAACCGTTTTTCTCTATATGTCCTGGTTTTTTCTGTATTGGTCCATCTGCACGGTCCATCGGCCTTTTAGTCCGTCCCGCGGGCCGCTCAGCCATGGCCAATGACAGCAATTTTTACAGCTGGCACAGGATAGCTGACTGCTGGAAAAGCATAGGGTGGCTGCAGAGTCAGAAAGTTTCCATCAATACTTATATCTACTGAGGAAGTTACAGGTGAATATAATATTTTATTATATTTATTTATCCTATTTTGTAGACACAAAAAGAGTTTCAGTAAATTTTATTGTCTACTGATTGCCGCCAGGTCCCGAGCTGGCGGTGTGTATTGTCTATGGAGCTGGCGGTGTGTTGAAGAGATAGGAACTTTTTGGCGTACAACTTGGCGTGAAAGAGACAATTTACAAACAACTTTCATGTACCGTTATTCTCAGGGTACTTTAACTACGGGTACAACCAAGTTTCCTACTAAATATAGTCCTCCCATGATGACGTCACCGCCCTTTCCTACTAAGTTCTAGGAGATTCTATTAAGTTTTTGGAAGGATCAGCTGGAACATACCAAGTTTGGGCGTATTTGGCAGTAATCTAGAATAAATCGAAATCAACTTGTTTCACCCATTTGACAGTAACCTTGATCTCAACGGCGAGGAGCGTATTTTACGTCAATTTAATGAAAAAATCATAACACTTCAAAGAATTTGTTGAAAGGGCATGCATTTATTTGATCAACTCAGGCCTACTTAATGGCCGAGAGAAATATGTTTACCTTTGCTCAAGAGATCACCGGTGTTTATTGTCTTCTGCTGCAGGTTCCACCAACAGCCAATCAAAGGTCAGAAATCAACAGCCAATCAAAATCGAGATTAATCTTACTGCAAACTGCTGTTAGTGCTGAACCTGTCCTTATTTTGACACGCTCTGGAAAATTTGTAAAAATAATATTCCTCACTGGAGTTTTTGCAAAACGTCTGATGGTTTCACAAATAAAAATCTTTTAGCTTTCCGTTCAACCATATAAGTTTTGTTGATACAGTTCTAAAATAGGTTATTTAGAGCTTCAAAAAAGTGCAATTTCTCCAATGCCCTGCATAGTAACTCTTGTGCCTCTCCAGCCATGATGACGTAATGCTGCCAAACAACTTGAACGGGGTCTGGTTATTCTCACATCTACCAGTGTCTTATTTTGAAATAAATTTGAGACGTTGGGATGGATTGATTTTCTGTTTGTGTGTGTGAATTTGTGTATGGACGGAAAGCTGTTGACTTTTTAAATTACCTACCTATAGTGCCCACTTCTTTGGCGTGATACTAAGCGCTGTGATCACCGCGGTGCCCAAGAATCATTGATATCAGGCACAGATGTGTGCTCAATGCCTGGATGTACGAAGACCAAGGAAAAGGATCGTGATCTGCCATTCTTCAGGGTCCCAAAGGAGCCAACTAGGTAAGAAATATGGCACAAAATGATTTTACACTTTTCAAAATTGCCTATGGGGCTGTGGAAGTTGGGCGGCTCTCCTCCTTGCCAGTCTGCAAAGTATGATAATTCTGACCAGTTTTTGGTGTAAAGTGTACCTCAAGACTGGTCCACGCAAAGCAAATTTTGGAGAAAATGAAATGTTGACCAGTATTTACCAATACTGAGTGTATAAATCAGAGTGGCAGTTGCCAATACTGAACTCACATAGAATTTGCAGCGTATAGAAACTGGACGAAAGAATATAAAATACCATATTGTTATTCTAAGTTAAACAATAATTCATCACATTCATATTTCATGCCCTAGGGCAGCTGGGGATATAGTACCAGTTGTGTGGTTGGAGTACCAGCCAAATTGTTTGGAAATAAGTAGAGGTCAGTGTGATTTTATGCCCATTTTGGTTCCAATTTTAGGTGAGTGGTGGTACGATCATTCTCAATAGCTGGTGCAACTTCTTTGGCATGCTGCCATACTTTGCCAACTGGCCGTCTTACTGGATGGTTTCCTCTTATCAGTACTGACTGACTGTCGCTTGATTCAGCATGTAGAATTTGACTGATTTACACAAGATCTCATTGGTGTAGCCTTTGGGCAGAATTACTGGTTTGGGGCAACTCTTGTCATTCTTTGTGGCAGGTACAACAATATTGGAGCTGAGTGTGACAGCTTGGACAGTGCTGACCCTTGTTAAAAGTCATAAATGTGTCAATAAGTTAGTAAAACAGGTAAAATTGATGAAAAAGAAAATGTCTGCTTCAGTGTACAGAGGACTCTGGCCCAGCTGCTGAATTTCTTCCCCAATTGGGGTAGGATTTGAGCTACCCCAAGCATATTTTCCAGTTTCCTGCCACATTCTGCAGATCAGCCCTTGACTAAATGACATTCCCGTCATAGGCGGATCCAGGATCACCGATGGGTGGGGGCACCGTGCCCGGGGCGGTAAGAATTTGATGCCAGGCTTCATAAGAATTCAAGTCCTGTCAGCTGGTGGGGCACTAATAGCCGTTTCATTAATATATTTGGACAGGCTTCAAAAGCCTTATTCATCAAAATGATTTGATTATTTATAATACCCCTCAGTACCGATTGTTAGTTATTTGGGTTTTCGGGCGCACGAACCAATATTAATTATCGCCCATTTGGTACCCATTGTAATCGTGTTGTATTGTGTTCTTTTCCAGCGCGACTGAGGTAACCTGGACATGCGAAACCTCTTCGGTCGCGAGCAGCAGCGCGCGGTGGAGGCAGCCTGGACTTGCGAAACCCTTCGGCGGCGAGCAGCAGTGCCGGCAAAGCTCGCGTGCAGCACAGCCGTCATCCAGGCGCTGTGCTACCAGTGCTCTCTCTGATATGGTGGCGTGTAGCCGCAGTTCAATTGATAGTTGGATTTGTCAATCAATTTGGGATTCTTGTCTCTGCGTTTGCAAGAAATGTTCAAAATAAATACCAGTGAGATATTGAATAAGCTACGAGTGGTACTAACGGGGTGAACATTTATCCCATGCCTTTTTAGATTAGATGAGTATTTTTATTAATACTGTGTCCCAGTTCCCACAGAAGATCTATTGGTGCCATGCGGGACTTGGCTCGCAAAACTTTCGAATACCTACTTTTGATAACTGCAATGGAACTCTTCACTGTTCTTGTCATTTGGCCTTGCTCAGCGACCAACTCCTCTAGATTTGTCATCTACCTAGGATGGCAAAGTGACTTTGAGTTATACGTATGGTAGAACAGTGGCCTACCAATATAATTGCACATTTACGGTGGACTCATTTTGCACTGCCAAATTTCTATATTTTCGTATGTAGCGCCGGCTCCCCGCCATTGGATTCGCCATTCCGCCATTGGAGAGCCATTGACCTTTCATAGTGGTTTGATGGGCATTTCAGGAAGCTTCGTATAGATCGGCCAACAAGTGCTCCCTCACTCTCTGAATCCGTTCATTGTCGGTGCCAATATCTAAAGCCATTTTTAGGCACAGGGGCAACACGTTTGAGAAAGGTGTTCGGCGATAAATTGCCGCAAGCATGGTGTTTTATAAATCAGCTAGAATATAGTCATTTGAGGAGACCATGGCCTCTCAACCTCCGACAAGATTTTGATTGCCTACGTACACATGGACGTCGAAAGCGGGGGCATGATGAGACGCGTCCCCCTACTCGCGGATCAGAGGGGGACGGTCCCGCAATAACTTGGTGACTCTTCCTAGGTTTTAATTTGGATCCTCTTATTACTTGCGTTTACCTTCGTTAATTGCGTGGAATTCTGCAACCCAACTCGCTAAGTTTGTCGGTGAAGTGTATTGCCAGTATCGTTTTCAGATACAGCCCATTCGCTCCAAATTTTGCGCCCCAGCGCCCCCTCCCCGCCTCTGGTCGTCCCGAGTCATGGTCCGTCCCCACCGGTAAAAATTCCGTGGCGACGCCCCTGCCTCTGCACCGCAGTCTCACATTTTGCGGCGCCCGTCGTCGAAGTGATCGAGCTTCATATGAGTAGGTGGGGGTGGACAGGGGCGGACGCACGAGTGCTGTTTGGGGGGAGGGTGGGGCAACGCAGGAGAAATAGTAAAACCATAGTATTGTTAAAAGATCGGTAAAAAATTGCCATTTTGGGGGGCATGGCCTCTGCCCCCTCTGTACGCGGATCCAGGAGGGCAGGTGCCCCCCATCAACCCTCGTCGCCCCCTGAAATGGTCACGGCGTCGCCTTGGAAGGCCAATGGTGTCCCCTGAAACGTCGCTTCTTACCCCCCCAGTGATGCAAAAATCCGTGCCCACGGATATGATTTTGCGCCCACCTGACAAGTTCTGCCGGTCAAAAGTGACACCCCCTGGTCCGGATGGTGCCCCCCCTCACCCGATCGACAATCTTGAATCCGCCTAAGCCCCTCTGCGTCTGCCAATGGGGGCGGGGAGGGGTGGATAATGTTCCATTCACTCTCCTTCCCTTGGAAGTTGGATCCGTCGCTGCTCCGGACATTTTTTACTTTTACCCGATTATATGATGACGGGAGTATGGTCACTGGCGGCGGAACGGGAGGGGGGCACCGGGGCACGGTACCCTCCCTTAAATCATAAATTTTAACAATAACCCAATGGCGTTGACTGGAAAGAAATGGGTTGAAACATAAGCGGATCCAGGATTGCTGATCGGGGGAGGGGGGCGTTTCCGGGTGGGCGCCATCCGGCCCGGGGGGTGCCACTTTTGACCGGAAAAGCCTATCAGATGGGCGCAAAATTCTATCGGTGGGCGCCGATTTTCGCATCCTGGAGGGGGGCAAGCGACATTTCAGGGGGGGCGAGAGTCGATCGGGGGGAACGTGCCCCCCTTCACCCCTGCATCCGCCTATGGGTTGAAAAGCTCATGGTGCCCGCCCCCTTACATTTGGACGTTCCACCGTCGCTGAGTATGGTAGAAATCCGTCGGAATATATATATATATATATATATATATATATATATATATATATATATATATATATATATATATATATATATATATATTCCACCGTTCCGCATATTATTTCTATGCGAATGCTACTTTTCCAAGGTACTATTACCTTTCCAATTTTTTATCAAGCGTCGGTGAAAATTCAGTGCACTAGAATAGTCTCCGCTGATGGCATTGCTAAAATTACGTCGAACTGCATCCTTTACGTTTACGCTCTTTGCTTGTCCCATTTGAGCATCTCCGGAATACGAGGTTCAATCATCAGCTGGCATGAAATTGTTTTGATGTCACGTGACCGTGCCTCCCTGGTTCCTATGACCCCGGTCACGCTCACCAGAGGCGCTAGTGTGCCATCCAAGATGGCCGCGAAAGAGGGACTCCGAAAGGTAAACAACGTTAGTGGGCCCGGGAATAGCATGGTAAACGGTGAATTATACGTGTTTTATGCCTGGTATGTGGCAGTGGCTTATAACCAGCCGCTGCAGAAGGCAGTGAGGAGCCCAAATTCGAGGAGTTTTTGGTCCCAAGGAGCAAAGCTTGTAGTCAGGATCAGGTTAAAGTTTGCTGCACCCCCTCCCCCACTTTTTTGCCGGTGGCGACGCTTATGTTTGGAAACGCATTTTTCATCGTATATTCAAACTGGAATTTCAGACAGCTTGAAACGAATAAATGCGTATATCTACCGAATTATTTCAATATGTCAGTTTCCCGGGCTAAAAGGAATGCAGCCATAGGCGGATCCAAGGGGACAGCAAAGTGGGCATGTGCCCCATAGGCAGATCCAGGGGCAAAGGGAGTATGCGCCCCCCCGCCATTGACCCTCGGCGCCCCCTGAAATGGCCACGCCCCCTGAAATTTCGTTTCCCACCCCCCCCACCCCAGGGTGCGAAAGTCGGCTCCCACCGATAGGGTTTTGCTCCCATTCGATAGGGTTTCTCGGTCAAGAATGGCGCCTCGCCCCCCGGGAAGGTGCCCCCGATCGGCAATCTTGGATCCGCCTTTGATGACGGCCCAAGGATAAGGGCCTACTCCTGCTAGAAGCAGGCTCAAGGGAGTGGAAAAAGGCATAAGCGGAACTGGAGATTGCCCCACAGCCAGTCTGCAAAGTATGGCAGCAGGCCAGACGAGTCGCACCAGGCATCTAAAATTCTCGCACCACCATCCTCCAAAAATTCGCACCAATATGCCACATACCAGGGAAAAAATGCACCCATTCCTACCCCTACAATGCAATGCTACCTCAATCATTATTCAAGTAATTAAGGGCTTTTTATAGGGCCCCTCCTGTGTCTTAATAGCCATTCAGCCATTATTTGTTTATTTTAAGTGTCACTAACCTCGCAAATTCGCACCAGGTTGATAAAATTCACACCACTCGGTCCTGTCTCCAAGGGCACTCGCACCGACGAGATCTCGTCGAAAATACCATACTTTGTACACTGGCCTCACAGCCGCTTACCAGGTGGATGTGAATGGAAGTCAGATGGCTGAAAAGTTCTGCAACAGACAGCAGCATTTGAGCCTATCTTCTTCCCAATTCTCAGTTTCAACTTCCACTGCTTGGACAGCACCTTATTCTGAAGAAACTTGTGAAAGCTGAGACTTCGACACTTTCTTCGGAAGGATACACACTGAGGAACGCAGCAGTTCTGATTGGATCTAATGGTTAACCGTCTCTTCTCCATTTTCTTTGAAATTTCCAAGGTTATAACAAACAAGAAAATAACGCCAGTCTTCAATATTCACGTCCACCCAACGTCACGTATAACCACGCTCTTTCACGAGTTTACCACGACTGAAAATCCGTTACTATAGGAACTGTGTAGAAACCAAGGTTTGTTTACAAATGCGCCGGATATGAAGCAGCCACGCCAGACGGCAGTCCCTCTCCTGGCGTTTCCAAAAAAATCCGCCAGGTGCCAACACTTTCGATGACCGAGGCCAATAGATAGCCCACGTGCGCTGAGAGCTATGAAGTCGGAGTTCTCGCTTTGGAAGATGTTCAGCCGATAAATTATTCGTTATCTTGACGTCATAAAAATAAATTCCTCACGTTTGCCAATCAACGATAAGCTAAGATGATCATTTGATAAAGTATTGGACAAATTAGCCCGCGTCCTGACTTCTGAGTTCAAGCTTCGAGTAGGCGAACAAGTCTCGTGAGGCGGGTAGCTTGAATTAGTGGCGCGCCAGCATGGTGCTTCCCGTTGTTTGTATTAGTATGAGGATGATGAAAAAAGTGGCTTACCTATTCCGTATTTATTTTTGTATTGCGATGGTTCACGTCCGATAGTGACGTATACCTTACCTTACCTTACCCAGGGATTTCGGAATATGGAGGCCAATGATGACCTGCTGGCTCCTTTCTCTCACGAGCTCCATTAGGGGAAGTCTTTACTCGGTCGTTCACAGGTTTAGCACCTGAGTGTAGTCAATGAGCAGTTTGCTCAAACCATGGTACTCCTAGGTTAGTCCGGAGTGTCATACATTAGGTGGGTCCAGAAATTGTCTAGTCTGGCCTTAAACTGGTTGAGCGAGGGAGCTTGCACCACAAATGATGATAGAGAGTTCCAGCTATTTACGATGCGAACTCCAAAACAGGCTCATCTAGTTCTTGTGAATGCACTTGGCTTCAGCAGCTTCCACGGGTGACCGCGAGTGCGAGAGGACAAGTCCAGGCAAAAGAACAGGTCAGGGTCCTGATCGATGGCTCCATGAAGAAGTTGGTAAACACGTATCATGTCACCACAGTGTCGCCTATAATACAGAGATGGTAGTTAAAGTTCCTGCAGCCTGTCCTTGTAGGGTAGTCCTCGAAGTGAGCGCACCATGCGAGTTGCCCAATGTTGCACTCTTTTGACTAACCTCTCATCCGCTCGATTGAATGGTCCCCAGGAGGAGTTCCAGTATTCGAGTAGAGGACCAACAAGTGTTGTATAAAGTATGGGCAGGGTGAACTTGTCAATATGAGGGAATGATCTACGAATAACTACTAGTACACTGGTTGCCTTAGATACTGCAGTAGCTGCGTGTTCTCTAAATTTGAGATCGCTATCAATTAGCACACCTAGGTCCCTTTCTACTTCTGTTTTCTTCAGAGGGGCACTACACATGGTATAGTTGTGTAGATTGTTATGAGCACCAATGTGGAGGACAACACACTTATTCACATTGAAGGGCAACTGCCACTCTGTACCACTTCTGGACTCTGTCAATGTTGGCTTGAAGAGTGTTTACTCTGATAACATTGTTTGCCCTATTGTATATCTTAGTGTCATCAGCAAAGATTTTTACATTGGACTGAACTATGCTGGGCAAGTTGTTGATGAAGATGAGGAACAGCAATGGTCCCAGGACCTAGCCCTGCGGGACCCCACTAGAAACAGTGGTCCAGGAAGAGAAAGTGCCTTCAATGCAGACCCGTTGAGATCGACCAGACAAAAAGGTCCTCACCCAGCACAAGTGTTTACCATGAATCCCATATGCTGCCAGTTTAGTTACAAGCCGCTGGTGGGGAACACTGTCAAATGCCTTCTGAAAGTCCAGATACACGGAATCAACTGGATGGTTCATCTCAAGACATGAAGTCCAGTCCTCAAGAACCTCGAGCAGCTGCTTATCACAAGACCGTTTGGGGCGGAAACCATACTGAGCCTTGGATAACAGCTGGAACCGATCAAGGTGTTGTAATATGCTATCTTTAACAATGGACTCCAGTACTTTACAGATAATCAAGTAAGGCTAACTGGCCGGTAATTGGTCGGAACTTGCTTGCTGCCTAGTACAGATTACTGTATGCTGCAGATTACTGTTGCTGTATAGTACAGATTATTTTGTTAATTCGGGACATGACTATTTTATTTTGTTAATTCGGGACATGACTATTTTCACGTAGACTGTTTGGATGAAAAACTTGTGGGTGGTCTGCAGTGTCTTTTGACTTGGTAATCTCAATAGGTATAGGTATAGGTATGTGGTTGTGGACTGGGGTTAGCAAAGGCTATTTGGTGTTCACATCTTGTTTTGGAAGCATCAGGACAAGGACTTGAGGTGTTTGTCTAGCCTCGTTTTGAATGTGTTTGTGGTATTTGCGGAGATGACATGTGATGGAAGTAGGTTCCACTTGTTCACCACTCTATTGGAGAAAAATCCTAGTCTTGATTGGTGTATTGCTCTTTTCTTGACCAGTTTCAGGTGGTGACCACGAGTCCGAGTGGTTTTGACTTCAAAGAATTGTTCCTTCCTGATGTTACTTTTACCTGTCATGATTTTTAGGCTTCGATTAGATCACTTCTTTCAATCCTGTCTTTTATGGACATGGTTTTGAGCACTTTTAGTCGTTCGTCGTATGACATTTGTTTGAGTCCTGAGACCATTTTGTTCCCCGTTTTTGAATTCGCTCTAGAGCATTCAGGTCCTGGACCAGCAGTGGGCCAACTGCCTGGATGCAATAGTCCAGGTGAGGACGAACGTATGTGTTGAAAATTCCAGTGAAGTTGTCTACAGTGAATCCATCAAATGCAGATTTCAAAATTCTCAGGGCTGCCATTCCCTTCTTTGCAGCCTTTTGACAGTGTTCTGTAGATTTCAAGGTATTTGTTACTATGATCCCAAGGTCTCTTTCTGAGGATGTCTTGTTTAGAGCCACCCCTTGCATGTAGTATGTGTTCTCGGGGTTGTGTTGGCCCAAATGCATTGTTTTGCACTTGTTGGGGTTGAATCTCAACAGCCAGTCGTCAGACCATTGGCTCAGAGTATTGAGGTCTGACTGTAGTGTTAAGCAGTCTCCTGGGTTGTTGATGGATTGGTACAGTTTCGAGTCATCTGCAAAGAGCTTGATTTTGCTAGTCACAAGGCTTGGTAGTTCATTTACATATAAGTTGAACAGAATTGGGCCCAGGACTGAGCCCTGGGGAACTCCACTTCGTACCTCTTGCCACTTAGATGATGCAGATCTCACTGATACCTGTTGTTGCCTTCCCACAAGAAAGTCTCTAATCCAGCTGAGGACCTTGCCTTTGATTCCATACCCACTCAATTTCTTGACCAGTCTGAGATGTGGAATGGAATACAAAATCAAAATGTAGAAAATATCACTGAAACACGCCCTCTCCTCGGGATTTCAGGATATACAGGCTAATGGTGGGCTGCTGGCTCTGTTCTCTTGCAAGTTAAATTTGAGGAATTCTGTTTTTGTCATTCATAAGCATCACCCATAAGAAGTCACCTTGCCTAGGGATTTCGGAAATAGAAAGGCATAATGGCCTGTTGGCTCCGTTCACTAACAAGCTCAGCTAGAATAAGTCAAGACGTGGACCACGTCACATGGTCATTCTCAGGGCTTACCACCAACCTATGCTGACCTCGGTATGGCCAAGACTGGCTCCATCAGGACCGCAGCTGGGCAGACACTGGGCTGGTGGTGTCCCAGTCTGCAAAGTATGGCAGCAGGCCAGACGAGTCGCACCAGCCATCTAAAATTCTCGCACCACCAGCCTCCAAAAATTTGCACCAATCTGCCACATACCAGGGAAAAAATGCACCCATTCCTACCCCTACAATGCAATACTACCTCAATCATTAGTCAGTTAAGGACTTTTTATAAGGCCCTCTCCTGTGTCTTAATAGCCATTCAGTCATTATTTGTTTAGTTTAAGTGTCACTACCTCGCAAATTCGCACCAGGTTGATAAAATTCCCACCACTTGGTCCTGTCTCCAAGGGCACTCCCACCGTCGAGATCTCGTCAAAATGCCATACTTTGCACACTGGGTGGTGTCCACTTAGGCTGACATTACGTTACTTCTTTTTTGTTTGTCTGGTGGGTATCTCTGTTCCCGGCAGTGGTTCTGGGTGTTGGTGGACGTCTCTGGCTCTGCTGGTCTTGAAAGATGAGGCGGTGTGTGCCACTGACTCATAGTCCATGGGGATGTCCTGCTGGTCCTCCTGTGCTCTATGGCAGATTAGTTTGTCTGCCTCCTCATTTCCGGGGATGCCCATATACCCAGGATCCATTGAAACAATTTTTGTCCTAGAGAAGATAAGAAGTTGATGTGTCGCCAGGCGGCTTTGACTTTTGAGCTCTTGGATTGTGGCTGGTCTGCTATGGCCTGGATGACTGCCCCAGAGTCAAATAGTACCTCGTGGACCTCCTGGTTGATCTCCTTCAAGTGATCGCACAGTCCGCGCCTTGGGAGACCCACCCACCCGGAATCAACATCCATCCTCACCTGCTCGCATTGACCAGCAGGTAGGACCCACCTGAAGCTCGGCTGGCGGCGGCAGAGGAGGAGGCGACCCTCGACCGGCTGCAGGCAGCCAATGTCGCTGTGCACACCGACGGATCCGCGATGTGACATCGAGTGAGGACGGAGTGGGGTGGTGATTCTCTGGCCAAACCACGCTGCAAGGCTCATCAAGGTGCCCGCTGGCCGATACACCACCAGCCACTGTGCCGAGCTGTCAACCCTGAACGTGGCGTTGTAGCTTTTGCAGTGGGTGCTGGCGGACTGGAGCATTAAGGAGGTGCATGTTTGCACCGACTCCCAGTCTACCCTGAGAATGCTTGTTGAGGGTCCGCCGACCCAGACGGGGCTCTGTCTGGCTTCGTCTCAGCGCTGGAACGCAGAGGCATATACATCACCCTGCAGTGGGTACCGGGCCACACAGCACAGGTCTCCCCGGCTGGACATTGAAACAGAGACGTGCGGTTTGAGGGGGTGGTAGGTGTCTACGACTGAGCCACGCATCAACCGGGTTGTGGCATGCCGCGTTGAACACACCACAGCCTGAAAACTCGAGTGTTGCCTCCTCCACACTGGCTCAGTCACGAGTTTCCGGGTGCAAAGTTGAGGGGGAAGGGAGGGGGAAGATTGTGAGGGTGGGCGGTAACCCGTAGCGTCGCCAAGTTTTAATACCGTTTGTGTTGTAGTTGTTTCCTGTCCTTACCACCATCAAATGTACATACCGCTCGCTCACAGTTCATATTTTTATCGAGTGGTAATCGAAACTCGAGTTATGGGGATAGACAACTATTGACAGACAACTATTAATAGACAACTATATATGGATATGAGTACGTTTAAATATGCTGTAATCTGGGTGTTTTGTGTTTTTTATTGTGGAAGACATTCACACTCCCTGCGATGTCTGCGTATTTCGTAGTGTTTTCCTTCACAGTCGGTGTTCACCCAGTCCGTGTTTCATAGTCACGTTTTTCTTCCAGGATGGACGTGACTGCCACCACAGAGAAAGCACAAGGTGAAAGTAACATTGGTAAATATCTCTTTGTAGCTATTATATCAGCGGGCCCCAAATGATGCCACATGACTCATTAAGGGTAACAATGTCACTTTGTAGGGGCAACTGGCGGATGTCTGTGAATTTGAACTATGAACGTTACACAAAAAGAGTTTTGATATAGTTCTCATTGGTTAAGACTGATTCATTGGGCACCCTTCATCAACAAAGATGTCACCATAGTGCATTATTTTGTGAGAATATGGTGTACAGGACTTGTTTTTGTCAACAACAAAAACATGTCTGCCAATATTTTGGAGGAAGGTATATGAACACCTTGCGGTTTTTCGAGTTGTGACTTACAAGTTTTTCCCATTCCCAGTGATGCATCGGTCTCAGATAGATGTACGGCGATTTTTTACCCTGGTGATCATTAAAACAATATATAGAAACCGTCAAGAGTCTAAAAAAACGTTATGTTCCTTTGCTGGCAATGTAACCCAAAAGTGAAAAACTAAAAAGAAAAGTGGTTGGACGTCTCGCCCACTTATTACGGGCAAACCATTGACAACATCACTCATCGGTGAATTTAAATGGGTGCATTTGAAAGATTTGCAGTCTTTACACACAGGCTCCAAGATAAGTCATACCTTTGTATGGTGCACAAATGACTATAGGTGTTGCAGAAGTTCGTTCTCTTAGATTTAGTCATCAACAAAACTTCAGAGCGTCTGAGCATGTACGGAATATTGAAGCTGTATTTCGTGACAAGATCTTTTGTATGAGCCAACTTTTAAGCAGCCATGATAATAGCTTGCCCCGGTCGAAAAAGGACAGGTTTTCTTTAGTACATGTACTTGCATTCAATATTCCGCGGTTCGATATTATGTCATAGAACATAAAAAATTGCAAGATCACAAGTTCCAAAAATTTAATACATGTGCTTACGCCACGATCTTGAGTTTTGTAGCTCAGCAACAAATGTTTTCCGAAGCTGGGGACCGTTTTGTATTGTCATATTTATGTACGGTCAACTATTTCCTATAGAAAAACCTTTACCTTTTCCAAGTGTGATGGTCGTGTTTGACGTGACGATGGCTGCCGGGGGTGCGGTGCACCGT
The DNA here is from genome assembly GCA_034440635.1 of Lepas anatifera. Taxonomy (NCBI): domain Eukaryota; kingdom Metazoa; phylum Arthropoda; class Thecostraca; family Lepadidae; genus Lepas; species Lepas anatifera. The sequence continues at coordinate 115,716 of JAOTON010001637.1, forward strand.
CACGCGCCCTGACCGGCGTCCGACCGTCTGCCCCAGGTGGCGCTGTGGAGCGACACCCGCGCAGACGGCCGCGCTCTCAGCTGCAGTGCGTGTTCAGCGCCCAGCTGTGCGGCCGCGTCCGGCGGTACCGCTGGACCACCGGCGCCGACGCCGCTCTGCTGGCCGGAGACAGCCTGGAGCCGCGTTGTCGGCGACGTCTGGCGGCGCACCTGGCGCGACGCAGGCGCTGCGGCCGTCCGCTAGAGGGCAGCAGCGGCCGTCCGCTGGAGGGCAGCAGCGGGCGTCCGCTAGAGGGCAGCAGCGGCAGGGTGCCTGCTGTGTTGGCTGGGGAGGAGGTGCAGGCGGCAGGAGCGGTCTCAGATGCTGGGGACTGTCTGCAGGGGATGCCGGACTCTGAGGCGTTTCCGCCGTTGCAGCTCGGTGGTGGTCGCCAGCGGACGGAGGAGGGCAGCGCTGAGCAGAGAGTCGACGGTGAAGGCTCTGCCGTCGCGCCTGCTGGAGACACTGACACCGGTGCGGTTCAGGATGGAGCTGCTGCCGTCCCTGCTGTTGTGGCAGCAGACCCTGCTGAAGCGTTCACCAGCCCAGTCGTGAAGACTGCCGTCGGGACATCGCCCAGCCTCACTGCAACATCACACAGCCCGCAGAACGTCAATAGCAACACGGCTAACATTCCTAACAACCATACTGTCGCGACCGGGGACACGTTCACTGCTCCCGCCCAGCCTGCTGACGCGGCTGAGACTTACACTGATGCTTCTGTCCAGGCTGACGGCTCGGTGGGCCACCTAGCTCCCTCAGCTGCGACACTGGCCGCCTGCGACGGCCCGGAGCCTGCTGCCGCGGCCGTTAGTGGTGCCGACACCACCGGCGATCCTGACGATCCGGCCATCAGACCTGCGGCCTCATGCGACGCCCCCGCGTCCGGATGTATACGTGACACGGCTGCGACTGGCAACGTTGGTGCTGTCACCGACGCCGTTATCGGAAGTATTGCAGATGATGCCGCTGGCGAGGTATCTAACGCCGATGCTGGCGTATCAGAGCAGCGCGCGCGACTGGAGACCAGCCCGGCCCAGACCGCCGGTCGCTCTTGGCAGGGCTCACCGCCCAGGAAGCGACCCGCCTCAGCTGACCAGTTCAGCGCTGGACACAGTAAGGACGTGCAGTACATGGCGCTCCGCTCCGGATTGAAGATCGGCACGCCGGTGAAGCGTCGCCGGCAAGAGCCGCGGCCGCCGCGCGGCGCGGGGGCTACGGCCGACGGGGCCGGCCGCGGGGCCGCGCCGGCAGCCGCCGTCCCTCCGCCGAGACCGACTCCTCGTGTGAGGTGGTGGCCGTCATCACCAGGAGGGCGCCGGGCTCCGACGCTAACAACAACAGCCTCAGCGCTCACCGCATCGGGAAGTGGGCCGCTCGGCGCAGCACCGGCAGTGACGTCAGCACGACACCGGGCAGTGTTGTTACTGGCAAGTCTGGGATAGGTGTCGGTGTCGGTGGCGACACCCCCGCTGCCGAGGGTGGTTTCGATGGGAACAAGAATGCGGTGCAAGGCATTGGTAGTGATGACAACTCTGTAGCAAGTGTAGGTGTGGGCAGCGAGAAATCTGGCACTCAGGATTGTGTCGGCAGTGACAAGTCAGGCACTCAAGGCAGTGGCAGTAGTGACAAGTCAGGCACTCAAGGCAGTGACAGCAGTGACAAGTCAGGAACTCAGAGCAGTGATAACAGTGACAGATCGAGGGCGCAGGGCATTGCCAAGTCGCTAACCCATGGGAGTGACAACAGTGACAAGTCGAGGGCGCAGGGCACTGACAAGTCGCTAACCCATGGCAGTGACAGCAGTGACAAGTCAGGAACTCAGGGCAGTGACAACAGTGACAGATCGAGGGCGCAGGACATTGACAAGTCGCTAACCCATGGGAGTGACAACAGTGACAAGTCGAGGGCGCAGGGCACTGACAAGTCGCTAACCCATGGCAGTGACAGCAGTGACAAGTCAGGAACTCAGGGCAGTGACAACAGTGACAGATCGAGGGCGCAGGACATTGACAAGTCGCTAACCCATGGGAGTGACAACAGTGACAAGTCGGGGGCGCAGGGCATTGACAAGTCGCTAACCCATGGCAGTGACAGCAGTGACAAGTCAGGAACTCAGGGCAGTGGCAGTAGTGACAGGTCAGGAATTCAGGGGAGTGACAGCAGTGACAAGTCAGGAACTCAGAGCAGTGACAGTAGTGACAAGTCAGGAACTCATGGCAGTGACAGCAGTGACGAGTCAGGAAATCCGGACAGTGACAGCAGTGACAAGCCGAGGGTGCAGGGCAGTGACAAGTCACTAACTCATGTCACAGACAGCAGTCACAAGTCAGGAACTCAGGGCAGAGACGGCAGTGATAAGTCAGGAACTCAGGGCAGTGATATAAGTGACAAGTCAGGAAACCAGGACAGTGACAGCGGTGACAAGTCAGGAAATCAGGACAGTGACAGAGCTGACAAGTCGAACACTCAGGGTGGTAATAGCACTTACAAGCTTGGGACTCAAGGCAGTGACAAGTCGGGAACTCAGGGCAGTGACAAGTCGGGAACTCAGGCCAGTGACAGGTCGGCATCTCAGGCCAGTGACAGGTGGGGTATTCAGGGCGATGTCAGCGGCGGCGGTGTGCTGTTGTCGCCTCTGTCAGAGTCAGATCCGTGCCTGCCTACGATGGATGCCGCTGTGTCAGCGGTACGACCATGTGTGCCCGCCCACCGTCAGAACAGCGTCGCTGCCGAGGTGGCGGTACTCACCACCCACCCCGCGGTACCCCTGGGCACCTCTCCTTCTGTGGCACCAGCTGGGGCTTCTGAGGTACCCTCGACTCCCGAAGGTGTAGCACCGTCCAACACTGGCTCAGCCCCGCTCGTTAGCGCCTCCACGGCGCCCCTGGCCTCTTCTGCCACGGCACCCTTGATCAGCGATCTTACAACTGCTGTTGACGTGGACGCACTGAAGTCTTCATCCAGTGCCACTGCACCCCTGATTGGTGACTTAGCTGTGCCCCTCGACACTACCTCGGCAGCCCACCCCAGCAGCTACCCCCCAGCGACGGTAACCAACGACGTGGCGGCAATCCTTACACCAGCCAGTGACATGCCGGTCTTCTGCACTCTGAGCAGCGACGCTGCAGCTTTCCTCGGCAGCGGCGCTGAACGTTCACCGCTCACAGCTGCAGCTGCCGCGGAAGCTACCGCAGCTACTGCAGCGCCTGCAGCGCCTCAGACGGACTGTGGCGCGGACACGTCGCAGCCTGCCCCCGCACTGAGCGGTGCGCCGCCTGTCCTGTGGGACGTCTCGGGCGAGATCAGGTCCCTGGTTAGCGGGGGTGAGCCCACTGAGAAATCCCCGTCTGCGGCGGTACCGGTGCAGCTGGACCTGAATCCGGGAGTGACGGACCCTATCGTTCCGCCTCCCGATCAGAGCCAGATATTGACTGGGCGGACTGCTGCTGCTACAGCGCCAAAGTCTGAGGAGCCGCAACAGGCAGTGGAAGAGCCAGCTGACAGCGGCACTGGTTCAGGCCGCTCTCCTGTCGGGAAAGCTCGCTCGGATACAGGCGACGTCCCGCCAGCTTCTCTGCACGAGGAACGGGACCAGTCCGGTGGCGATGTCAGTCACGCAGACTGGGAGGAACAGTCCGCCACACAGAAGTCTCCACTGGACCCAGCGGTCATGTACGTTAGTCAGGGCGGTGCCTTGGACCCGGATAGCGTCGCCAGCTCTTCAGAGGAAGAGGAGGACGGCTCGGGTGGGACCCAGCGTGAGATGACTGGGCGGGGGTCGGGAGCCGTCTGTCCGATGCTGGGCTCTGACCTGGACCTTTCTGAGTCTGACAGTAGTATGGAGGCGGCGCCGCGGCGCTCCACTCCCCGCCGTCTCCGAGTGTGCTCCGGCTCCGAGGAGGAGGGCCCCGCCGCCGCCGCGGCCGCCGATCCCTCCGAGTCTGCCGACAGCACTGCGGACAGCCTGCCCAGACAGGTCACTAGGGTCAAACGCCTGCCCGAGGATGCCCTCAGAAAGGCGAACTCAACACTGGCTGTCAATATTGAAACCAATTACAGCAATCTGACCTCGCATGAGACTGAAAAAGATGGCGTGATGGCTGAGAAGGAAACAGCGGACGCCGGAAGGTCGGCGGTAGAGGTTTCTGGATTTGGCGGCACGGTAACCCACGACGCACTCATTGGCAGCAGTCACCGGGGCTCGCACGCGACCGTCAGCTGGAGTACTCGGCTGGGAATCTCCAAACTGCGCCCGAACTCCCCCAGTCCGGCCTCGTCGCCGGCCTTCAAGATAGCCCTCAAACGAAAGTACAAGGCCGCCAAGTCAATGAATCACTGTTTCAGCCGTGGCAAGTTCTGGCCTGAGACCACCGACAAGAAGCCCTCCTCGTGTCCGGAGCGCAGCCACCAGACTCCCTCGCCGCGCGTCACTGTCGAGGACCGCGGCACGCCTCCGCGCCGCTGGCTGCAGGCGCGCGTGCTGGTGCGTCGCACCTCCCCGCGGCAGCTGTGGCGCCGCGCCGGCTCCCTCGGAGCCAGTCGGGAGCCAAAGCCAGCGGCGGTCCCGGCAGACACCAGCGTGCCGCGCAGGTGAGTCGCCGACAATACAAAGGCGTGGTGTTTTTATCTGACCTAATGTAGCGTTATCTCAGAGTGTTTTAGCAGCGGGACACAGTGGAGTCTGTGATATTTTCTGGACGGTCTGTTTTTGGAGTATTCTAGAAATAATAGGGAAACAGTTTTGGTATTTTTCTCATCGAAATCCAATACGTTGATATGTTGGTATTTCGTTTTAGTCAGTTGTATATGCTTGTTTAAACAGGTGGTGGGGAATGAAGGTTGGATCCAGCAATATTCATAATTTTATATTTAAATTTTCAATGTTCGTTGCTGATCAGTTATGACCGTCAATACAATGTTAAAAACATGTCCTTCGATTTCAATATATCCTACCTTCCGTCTACAATGTGGTGTCCCGGTCACGGTTGGTGCCCTGTCCTGCCGGCAGCAGCAGGGTTCTCAGCGTCAACAGCTGCGGCGCCACCGTCGCTGCCGGCACCACCGCCACCTACACAGTGCCGCGCTTCACCACCGTGGTGCGATCGGCGCCGACGCCCGGCACCAGAGGGCGGCCGCGCCAGCCCCTGCAGCCGCCCGTCTGGCGCTGCGCCTACTGCTCCTGGCGCGGCCCCGCTCGCGACAAGGAGCTCTGTCAGCGCCACCTGCGGGCGCACAAGTACCGCTGCGCACGCTGCCACCTCGCCTTCGACAACCACGTGAGTGCATGGTAAACCGGTGGCTGCAGTACTCCGTCCCTGTCACCAATGCGGCACCGATGCTAACCTACTGCTGAGCTCTGAGAAGACTTCTGACATGTATTGTGTGTGCTGCCGATAGGCGGCGCTGCAGTCGCACCGGCTGGAGATGCACCGACCGGACCAGGTGTGCGGGGTGTGTCAGCGGGAGGTGCGCGGCAGCATGGAGCGGCACCAGGCCTCCGACCTGCACCGGCGCCGACAGGCCGACTGTCGCGCCCTGCTCAAGAGCGTCGGTCGCGTGCTCGCCGCCCCGCCTGGTAGGGCGCTTGTTGTCGCCTCAGCGCACGGAACTGCGTCCCGGCAAAGACATGGCGCCTCCAGTGCGCTCTCAATAATACATTTTTTTCTGCTTTTGCTCAGTTGATCAAAATGGCGAGCATCCTGCTATTGTTGCTTTCTTTGCGTCGTGGTAGTTATGCTTCCTTTTGGAATAAGGTCTATATATCGGGTCCTTGCCTAGTTTGAAACCATCCACTGGCTTTGAGTAGTTCAGTACCGGTGCACCCCTTATTTCAGGGGAGACTAAGCTGGAGGACGGTGGCCTGGCGGAGCTGGTGAGGGAGTCGCTGGGCGGACAGCCGACCAGTGATAGTGTAGGTTCCCGCCGCGCCGCGGTGTCGCTGCCTGATGGGGTTCAGGCCACCTGTCACCCGTTACTCCTGTTGCTGTGGTCACAATAGTTTTCAGGGCCCTTGTGTGTATTGGTGTTTTAGGGCGCTTTCAGCAACTGGGCTATACGCGCCCCTTTTCAGGGCCCTTATTTCCGGTGCTTTTGTGAAACTGCTTGTTATTGCTTACTGTTTTCAAGTGCTCATTGAGTACGTATTCGCTGAATTGTCGTTGAAATTGTGAACGAGGCTTGGAATGGAACTGCATAAAGGCGTCTTGACATGCGTTGCTGGAATATAAAATTGAAGAACAAAGGGTAAGTGCGGCTACAAAGTAGACGAAACTAATTCTGACGCTGCATTCATTTATGTTGAAACATCTGCTTCCGAAATATTGTGGCTAATGGGAGTGGCACGTAGTTATGTTGGTGGTTGGCGGACCATTGATATAGAGACGTCCGGCTGAGGAATATAAATTATTATAATGAACTGTGGCTGTACTTTAAAGAAAGACACTGCTTTATTTACTTTCTCTTTCTTTTTTAAGCTTCAATGCTGTCGACATTGATTGAACTGGAATCCACGTGACAGAGAAACAACCCCTACCTCATCCAGGTAGGGGTTGATGACATTCATTGGCGTTTACCAATTTGTAGGTACGCCGGGATTATCAATCCAGATTTAACCAATATCCCACACATACATCTACATCGACAAAAATGGGAGCCCACACCCAGACACGAATTCTCTGGTCGATCTAATCCAATCCTGTAATGAGCCAGATTGGATTGAATGGCCAGTCCGTGACCGTGTACATCCCTCAGGCGGCCCCGGAGCCCAGCATGCCCGCTCTGCCCGACCTGGAGTGGAGAGCTTCCAGCGCGGACGGCGGGGTACAGCAGGCGGCCCCGGCCCCGGCCGGCCGGCGCAGCTCTGAAGAACCGGCCACACCCACCCGCGACCAGAAGGCCAACTCGGACACGGTACGGACCACCTGCCAAATGCTGTCCTGTTCAGAGCGCAGTGTTTCTGTTTCATTTGGTCTGACCCGCAAATGCCAGCTGCTTCGTTATGGACTTACCGCGTGATCTGCGCTTTCTGTGAACCTGGTACGTATTCACGTAAATGGTCATATTCGTGTATCGTGCTAGCATATTTTAACACTACAACGCCATGGCTGTTGGATCTGCGACAGTCCCCCGGTCGTTACCCACTAGTGTCGTGTGCGGCAGAGTACCGGCTTTACTCTGGCAGCCAGCACGTCGCCGCCGGTCCTCTCCATCCCCGACACCGCCGCGCCGGCGCCCGTGGCCTGTCAGCCGCTGCCGCCGCCCCCTCGGCCCTACTGGTGGCCGCCGCCGCCGCCCTACCACCCCGGGCCCTACCATCCATGGTCGCCGCCCACCTACGACCCCGCCGGGTACGCCCACTGGGGGTACTGGCCGTACCCGCCGCCGTTCGCGCCGTACCCGATGGCGCCGCCGCCGGTGCCGTCGCCGTTCGGTGCGCCGTCAGCGCCCTCTGTCAGCGTGCTCTCAGCGCTGCCGCCCAGCGTGGCCTCTCCCTGTCCGCCGCTGTCGGCGGCGCCCACCCCTGAACGGCCGCAGCTGACGTGGAGTATGGCAGTAGAGAGTCCGGCGCCGCCGCCTCAGACCGTCCCTTCCACCCCCGGCTGGGCCGTCACCAAGACAGCTGTGGACTCACCTGCCGAGTCGCTGAGCGCCGCCGGCGTCTCCGACGATTGGGACGACCTCTGGCTCCGGGTAGCCACCGGCTCTGACGGTTGAGACGGCAGGTCCGGGGGCTGCTGAGGACAGGTGACTCACAGCGCTAGTGGTCTCAGGCAGGCGCTCCGCAGCTCCCTCCGGTCCCCCGTGGAGTCAGGAGGGCGAGGTTCACTACCAGTGAGCAGCTTGTCCTCGTTACCATTCTGAACGGGGAGCGTTATTAGAACGGTACTCTTTGTAGTCCAGCTCAGGTATGTTCATTGTTGTGATCAGTGTTTAAGACAATCAAGAGCCCTTTGTTTTTAAGGAGCGTGCGTCCTGAACCTGTCATTCTACCTCAGCAGTTTTTATGGCACGTCTACCCAGTCTTTGGACTGCGCTATCCGACAGGAAGCTGCTCTTCTCATCTGTAACTGTGTTACGTGTAATCATTCTGTGACTGTGATGTGGTAAAGTGTGTCGCAGGGTAGGGCGATTTCCCCGAAATTGTCCACATTGCACCGGCTTTTCCCCATCCTTCGTTGGCCAGTAATGCCGGTGCACTGGCATGCGGTTCCCAGTTCGTTGCGAAGGTTCAACCTCGTACGGTGTCGTTCTACCGTCCCTGCTTACTTTCACCCGGTAAAAGGGACCATTGGAAATTCACACGGGTTATTCCCCACAGTTTCTTCGGTGCTGGAACTGTAAATAGCAAGTAAAAATGTCCCCTTAAACCGACAAAATCTTGATATTGCAGTCCCACTTCTCAAGAGTGGTCTGCGCTGCCGAATCATAACTAATCTCGCCAATTCATCCGGCTGGGATGTTCTCACCCCCCGGGAAATGTTCAGTTTGTTATATGTGTGTAGTGAGTGTTGGTCCGCCACCGTGGAGGCGACCAATGCTGGATGCCGGATATCAGTTTCTGCTTCTGAGGCATCACCATGGTGCAGTGTCGACTGCTCGGACCTCCAGATGGGCGCGGAGACTTCAACGCCCGATGTAGTTTTAAACCAAACTTATAAAACTTTCCGTTTTCTTTTTTTGTGCAGAAGTTAAGCCAGGCTGTAGAAGCAGTGTTCCCAATCCCAGACTCCCATGTAAAGCGTTTATGAATAAATGAACCAAATACGGATCATTTCAAAGTTTTGAGACTGTAGGGCACGCAATCATTCTGCGTTTTCTCAATTTATGTACAGTGAATAGTATTAATTTTTCTAGCATGTCGAGATTATTACGTAAGGTTCAAATTACGGCCGACAATTATTTTCCGCGAATTAATTAGCATTGTAAGAGCATCAGTGATTTCACTGTTTTCGTAATTTGTTCCATGACATGGCATCTCGAAGCTGGCCGTAACGGATCGTGGGTATCCAAGTTCTGTTCAACGATGTGGCGCGAGTGACTGTCTCCTCACGTTTTTTTCAGAGAACACAAGTAAAACACTACATCTTATGTTACTTTTCATTTTTTAAAGTGCGGAGCGGCTAGAGTTGAATAAGGATAGAGTTTACAGTTTCTAAGCTTACGAGAACTTTCTGCAGTTCACAAATTTAGCCATAAGTGTCGCTTTCGACCACACACCACTGAGGTGAAGAGTGCCATGATAGTTATAGGTTATCCTAGCCCGGGCTATGTTCGCAGTACGATTATAGGAATCTCAACCCAGATCCCAGGGTTTTGACTTCCGTCATTTTCTTTGGGTGGTACAAGAAGTTACTGGTAGAGCGGGCAGCTCGGGCTTGTCGACTGTAAATACGCTAGTGAGGCCAGTATTATTTAGTCAGTAGGGTCAGGGCGAGGTCCATTCTCAGAGATCAGAGTAGGGTCCATGCTCAGAGCTCTTGCGGGACTGCACCTGATGTGCGTCCTGGACGACGTTGTTCTTGAGTTTGGCAAAATACTCGTGGTCGAGCTTAGTCGCGGTTAGTGTTTCCGATGCTGTGGTGCTGAGGATATCTTCGTCGGACGTTCAGAACACGCCGTTGTAGTACAAGGTGTCGACGACTGTGATTTCGTGTGATATTGGTGTTCACCGTTTCCTGTGCGTGTATGGACATGCCAGCCGTGATCGGTGGACCTCAGTGATAGTGCAGCGGTGGCCTGCGGCAGGTGCAATGGATAGATACGTGTTCTGCGAGGCGGCGCAAAGCCTGGTCTTCTACCGTTTGTTTTAATAGGCTCAGCTTTTGTTCGTTTTGAAAGAACTTTATTTTTATAACTCTTCAGATACACAGAGTTCATAAACAGATGTGTTTGATTTGATTGGCATGGCGAGGTGGATAGTTTCAATGCAAAAGGTTCATGATCTCCGGGAACTGCAAAGTAAAAATGTATATTATACATTTGTTAACGCGCACGAACATCCTTTATAAGCAATTTTCGTGCACCGCTGTAAGGGCTCGTCCATACATTACGCAACGCAGTGTTAGTTTTGACCTCGTTCCCATGTAACGTTTTGAAACGCACTTGTGCAACATTTGATAAAGCTGGGGCTGACTCCCCATTCTCTTTGCGTGACGTTATTTATGGATGGCCGGTAATTGGTTTTGCGACTTATTCTATTTCATTGCTAGGACTCATCCCAACAGGAGCAGTTTGTCCGAATTAGTGTTGATGTCGGATGTTTGATAATCCTTTCAACCAGAAGCTAGCTCGAAAGCGGATCGAACCAACGTTACTGCATGCTTTCCCAATATGGATGCAGCCAATCAAACCAGCAGTAGGCCAGCCAACCCCATTCGGCACATTTGCCTTTTCGTGAACATTACGAAAATAGCTTTCAGCGTCTTAACCAATGTCAGAGGACGCGGCCTCTTCAGCAGAGGTTTCTGCTGAAGCGTTACGGGACTGTCGCTCGGTGAAAAGAGAGCAGGGATTTTGGTAGAACATATCAAAAATGGCATTAATCAATCATTCTGGGAGGGAGGCTGCCCTCCATAAGGAAATCGCATTGCACGCTTAGCACGCTTTTAATGTTTTTGTAATATTGAGAATCAGCAGCTACGTACCAAGAGGTAGTTAACATACACGGACTCTCCATGTCTTTTGAGATAATATTCCACGCTGGCCTAAGTGAACCGCGCGACGGTGAAGTTTACAGCGCACCTGCACTGCCTCTAGTTGGGTGGGCGCCAAATTACCTCGGATGCCGAAGATCCCCTCCCCCCACACACTATTTGGCACCTTTATATAGGACGCATGTGGGTTGAATTAAAAAAATGCAGGAATATATAATGAAGCTATGAAACAGCTTCGATCTGCTGCTACGTGGTCTGGATGCAACTCAGAAAGCTTTTTTCAGAAGCTTCTTAATATATTTGATCACTTAGTCACATTTGATCATACAGAGACTCATCGCGATTACAGAAGTTAACCACAAAGGGTGTGGAGCATAACAAGTAGGAGAAAATTAAATAGAATAAAATATATAAGACGAATTATATACAGCATCCCCTGATAATATGCATGCTGCCTGGCGGCGAACAATGTTGCATACGGAAAATATAAAGCCAATTTGAGGACACAAAGGCACATAATACATACTTTTCAGTTGAAACCCCACAACACATTCTGTCGAACAAAACCCTTCTCGACCACAGCGCAGACGCCAACAAAATAGCAAAATAAAAGATAACAAAAAAACAGAAAGAAAAATAGCAGGCACTGTAACAACGGAGTGGGGAACAACAAAGCGGCAGCCAGACTGTTAATCGGCGCTGGCCGTGTCCTGATCCGCTTGGGCCTTATTATCGGACGATACTGCCGCGATCGCTCGGCACCGAGCGTCCCACCAAGAGTATTCTCGAGCCTGGAAAGCTTGATATCACTGATAGAGGCCTTACGGCTGGACGCCGCGTAGTCTCTTGTGCAGAAAAAGACGGGCTAAAGGCTCAGATGAGCGCGGTTAACTTGGCGGGACAATTTAAAAACTCGGTCTCCAGTGGTTTTGCCACACATCCATTCATGTGACCCTCCGCTCGGACAAGTCCGGGCACATCGTGACCGGATGGTGGAATAGGCTCGAGGGGGGGGACTGCGCGTTATGGAGTTTACAATTCAAGCCTAGTACTCCAAAAAGTCTCGTACAGAACGCTAAAATTATTCAGAGTTCGCCAAAATAAAAATATATAGAAATATAAAAAAGAAAATGCGCCAAAGCTGCTCTGGACACCGGGGTTGGAAGCCATCTTACTTTGGGTGGGACTTGAACCTCAACAACACAATGGCGCATCCCTCAGCTTTATTAGGCTGTCTGAACAAAAGCTAGCCCCGCCTAAAGCCCTGCTGTAGTTAAGAACGCCTTGGGAGCGTGCGAAACCCAACACCTACATGGGCTCAAAAATAGTCACCGGATTATTATCACTTCACTTCACTGAATAGCATGTCGGCCTAGCGAAACAAAACAACACTTGATATAGTTAGGCTCGCATGTACCAACCCTTTCGCACTAGGCCGAGACAGTGAGATTGCTTCACGCTTACAGCGGCAGTCTCCGGGGCAGTCTCCGGTGCTACACGGCGCAGGGCTCGCACGTCGTCTTAAAGGGAATGTGGCACCTTGGTCGAATCCTGGAATTTAGTGTAATTAGGCGTACTTTTAACCGAAAATAATGAAACCACTCATGATTTCTCTGAAAAAATGTACAATAAGCTCAATATTTTGATTTTTAAAATACTCCTCTAGGGAAAGAAGTAAATATCTGCCTGCGGATGATGTCATGATCTGGCAGCCACTACCATACCCGAAAAGCTTCAAGGGCTTCGATTGGCTGATGCAGTGACGTCAGCATATGTCGTCACACCAACAGCCATGACAACTGTGGCCTGCTGCTAAGGGTACATGAGGGGTACACAGCAGGTAGGTTTTAGCTTTTTTCTACGGAAATCTCGAGTTCCAAGACAAATGATACATTGAGTACCGGGTTTTCCGACTTGCTTTACAACTTGGCAATCTCAGTTAAAATCACGTTACAAAGGTGCCACATTCCCTTTAAAGCACTGATCACACGCACTTGCGAGACACGCAGCCAGTTCGCTAGTGTTTGCAGTCACTACCTGGCTCCTGCCAGAGCTGACTGGACTTAAAATAATACTGGCCAGAGAAGACTGATACCGCACCGCTGCAAACACCCCACCGGGAAAGTTCCCACAGGCGTACCAGTAGTCGGAGACCTGCCTCAATCAGATCTCATGGTCCTGCGGCAAGCCGCGCCCACGCTCCACGCCCAGTGACGTCAACCATCAAACTCTAACCTCCCTCCGGAGTCGGCACCAGTCGATAGGCCAGTCTCTGACGTCCCGCCGGTCGTGTCTCAGTCTGTGACGTGACCTCTGTACCGGACCTCACCCAGAGCTAGAGTTCTGATGTAACGGCTACAGTCCCACCGCGCGCTGTGACGTGACGGATTCTGTCCGGTCGTGCGCTGTGACGTGACGGATTCTGTCCGGCCGCGAGCTGTGACGTGACGCGGCTAGAGCCGGATCTTGGTGCCGCGGGGCAGAGCGAGGCGGGCCAGTGCGGCGGCGGCCCCGCTCTGCCTCAGCCATCACCTGTGTTTGCGGCGGCGCGGCGTGTCGGCGCCGGACCCGGCGCGGATCAGCACCAGGCCAAACACCACCAGCACCAGGCCCGACCACCAGAGCACGCCCAGCGTCTCCCCGAACAGCACCTGCCGGCACACAGCGGCGGGAACACGTCACACAGCAGCCGCTGACAGACAGGTTACCCGTCACCATCTCTGTAAAAAGTTCAATGAATACCAGAAATAAAACTGGCGAATGTACGAACCGCCGGAAACAGAACATACCCGCGTTTAAGACTGCGCGCATGTGTGGCAAACATCATAGATGTCGATATAACCCATTATGCGAAGGGTTTTCTGGCGGATGCGATTACACTAAGCTTGGTTCTATTGACGGGCAGGGATGCCGTATTATTGGGAGGGGAGGGGACGAATCCCACCTTGCAGCGACCAAGGAGGTGGAATTTGAAGCCTAAACGTAACGACCGTCTGGGAGAGCAGCATTGCAGTAAAACTCCAACAAACTTGGGTGCACATTAATAAGCGAGGTAGAAGGTCAACATAACCAATTCAGTCCCAAAATATGGGGGACCTTTCACCCCGTTCACCATCTGGGGGACGCGTCCCCCGCACTTACGACAACCCTGACGACAGGTAGAACAAAGTGACAGCCTTCCACATCACACAACCACTCCTAAACTGCCTGGCTGCGGGCATGTTGAAGGGAGTGCGTACCTGACTGAGGACGGCAGTGACGAGCATGTTGGCGGCGGTGGTGACGACGATGGCCTCCAGCGAGGAGGCCGCGTGTCGCAGCGCCTTGGTGAAGGTGGTCCACAGCAGCGCGTTCACCAGCAGGGTCAGTACGAACGCGCCGACGCGCAGCCACAGCACGCGCTGCGGCAACATCGGTCGGTGAACACGTGGGTCGGCTGCTCTAGAAATACTGAGCTCCGGCTCAAAGTACTTGCGATCGGCAAACCGGACCAGAGACAGATATCAGGCAGCCGATAAATGATTTTAAAATCATTAATTGATCGAGAAATAAGTGAACGCTGTAACGTATGGAACCAAGGGGCTGGATTCAGTGGTGGCCGAGAAATAGAACGGAGACTCGTGTTTTAAAAATGCCAAAAAAACAACCCTTAATCTTTACGAAATACTTAAGTGTAAACATATATGGGTGTCCATTGATCTGAAAAAGCCATGAACATCTCAGAAAAAACAGAATGAGGGAAAAGAGAGCTTCCAAATGATTGCTGGCCTCTAAAATTTCATGATTCAGAAATCAACGAGACACACCCTGAAACCCAGAAAGGTGAAAAACAAAAGGTGGATTTCTAGCGGAGGTGTCAGCCATAGAAAATGCGGCTAGTGCGTCTCACGTCCCCCGCAGGTGCCTTAGGGGTTTCATCCCTTTATCAAATCTTATAATAAATGTATCCACCATAAATGGATGCATAAATAATCAAATCCACAAAGATTAACTGATCAGAGATAACTGGCAGTATACAATTTAAAATGGCCAAAGCAGCACACCATTGTTTCATGTAATCAAGCTGACAAGCATACCTCGTCACACCAGCCCATCTGGTGTTTGACCAGGTTTCTGAACATCAACGCCTTGCCGATGACCAAGCAGAGCCAGTGTGCCTCGCTGTAGGAGGCAGCGAACTTGCCAGTCAGACCGGCAATGGCGGCATAGACGCCCGCCTGGATGGCGAACCACGCCCCCGGGCCTGCCGACACCGCGCGCGACGTCAGCCAAAAAAGCAGCATTGGTGGGGCTTATAGGCGCGTCGACGGCCTCGGTCATTTTGCAAAGTCGGCCAACAGAGACTGCTTCCGAAAGTAAGAGCGAAAAGGAGAGTTAATGTGGAGTGAAAGGGAAAGGCTGATTTTAACATAAGTGATTGACAAGCTGGGAGGGACGGCCTGCCTATTTGACATGAGATTACGTCAGTAACTCAGCAAACGTGGGATTAAATAGGCAACAGGGTTCAGATGTCTGAGACTGATAAGAGGAAATGACATTCAGAATATAACATGAATTTAACCGGACCAAAGGCTACCGAAAGTGGCACTCATTCGTCATGCACCTGAAGTTCGGGGATAAAGAGGAACCTTACATAAAATATATATGATATGCCACTTTTATATATTTATGCTAGTTGATAACAAAGATACATGCCACCAAATGAAACAAAAACAAGCGGTCCTGATGGCATCTAAACACATGCCAGAATGCACCACTTATCACCTTTCTAGAGTTTTGTTAATAGGAGCATAAAAACACATCATCGGAATAAAAACACCCACACACCCACAGAATCAACAACACAATAAGAGATCTAACTAAAAGAAACATCGTGTAGAGCGTGGTATGCGCCGATAAAGCGGCTTAAGCCCATGACACAATAGTGCAGCATAAAATATTACTTGAGGACTACAGGAAACGACACACGACATAGTCAAATACTCAACACAGTATGCATGGCTTGGAATTTGATTATTTTTGCAACAAAACAGCATATGAAAACTATCATAGACGTAAATATGCGCCGTCAAGAAAAGATCTACCCCAGTTGAGTACGTAGAGTCCTCCCCGCCATAGTGTGCCTTGTTTTCCAATACAAGGGACTTTACTACAAAACCACTACACCTTTAGGACATATGTCGAAACAAGCTTCACTGTAGTGTTTACCCTTGAGCATTGCACACAAAAGACTAAGTGAGAACCCATGGTTTATCGCAGAATGTGAACACCGATTTCACTGAGTAGGTTGGCAGTTGTCGAGCTGCCCGTAACGTAACTTAAAGGCGCGATATCGCACTTTGTGAGTCAAGCCCGGAGAGCAGGCAAGCGGAAAAATGGACTAGCGGACTAGCTTGTCTTATTCAGGGTTGAACTGTTCTCGTCATCTCGTTCAAAAATTTTACATTGAACTTGATTTAAACATGTAAGGCAAGCTGCTGCAGCCGCTCCAGAGTCCTGCTCCGATGGTACTTATAAAAGCAGCAGTGCAAATTGTGTATTTGATTAGCACACATGCATGGTATATAAATATCAAAGTGGACGAACGTGAACGTTGTAAGCGCACGCCACGGACTTGTAGCAGAAGGGAGCATTGCAGTTTAAGTGTTTCAACAACTCCTCTTTGTGTAGTGGTCATGCCTTTCTGCGCGGCTGACCCTGATTCGAGCACCGAGTCCCTATCAAAGGAGCACACGTTGATCTTGGCCAATAAAACCATCAGGGATAGTTCGGTGCCCCAAATTCAACAGGGGAAGAAGCAGTGAGGCAACCCCACATCGCCCCAGCATTTGGTACACCATTAATAACGGTATCATTGCAATCATACATGACAAAAACGTACAAAATGACTACTTACTTGCATCGTTGGAGCCTGTGTAGGATTATCAATCAAATGGTTGATAAAGTGAAAACAAAATTTTGGTACATATCACTTCAAAACCCTTTTCCCTGAAAGAAAAGCAGATCATAGTATGTTCATTAAGCATATAGCAAAGCCTATACATCAGCTTATTAGTAGCATAACATTGAGAAGGCTTCCATATATTTTTTAACAAACTTGTTTACATATATTACACGGGGTTGGATGAGACCACAAATGAGTGATGAGGGGGCCGTGTGGTGGGCCGGCGGAGCCGCTCAGGTCTTGCCCTGCTGCGCCTCCTTGCGGGTGGCGTCCTTTTTTGTTTTTTTTGCTTCAACGATGATTTGATTAAGAATATTAAATATTTATACATATCACAGCATACATACCAAGCAAATTGCATGTAAAATAGGAGACAGACAGGTTCAGAAGCAGCACTACAAGCGAATCTACCCCCTTTTTTAATGTTTTTTAATGGTGCAACACACTACCCAGGTTTAGGATGTAGGAGGGCAGGACAAAGCGCAGTTAACAGATACATTATTATATTACCTCACACCAGAAGTCAGAGGTGAACCAACCAACCAGGTATTTTTAGCAAAGTTAACCAGTCAGCCAACCCACAAAGGCAGAGTAAACAGAACTTGAGTCATAAGTGCTACCACAAAATATCAATGGATTTCAGCTGCACCATGAGGCAGAGACCTTGCTTAGAATCAGCAAGACAAAAAAACAATGCTGGAACACCAGATAATGCTGGACACCAGACAAAGAACAATCCTTACATTCCTGGAGGTGGGTGAGCTGCAGGTGTTTGTTAATAACGTATGGAATTGCAAATGCAATCCCGGCCATAGAAGCTTCAGGGGTCAATTCAGCTGTTGCAAATTAGGAACATTTGTGAGAAATGGGATTTTCCAGACTCATGGACCTGATCCAAAGGTCCAGCCCCTTACTTTAGCCTAGCCTGGGGACCTGATCCAACCAAACACTCGGCTGGTGCTAGGCTGCCCCCTTTCAGGACTGACACTTCAATTTTTCAAATAATTAAAATTAATAAATGTAGCCTGCTTCCAACAATTGATCCCTTACAGAAAAATACATTTTTAGCACAATTATTTGAAGGGATAGACTAAAACATTAGTCTTAATTCTCACATAGTTTTTCTCCTTTGAAATCCAGCTGAAGTGAATTATCATAACCATACCACCTTGGCTGTGAGAGGAAAATAGTAAACAAATGTGGCACTAAGAAACCACCCCACTGACTCACAAAAAAAGCTTAAAAAATTGGCATACACATGCACAGCTTCTTGTTCCCCAGTGACACAGCAATGATAGAAAAGTAAGATCGGTACCAGATGACAGGAAAATGTAACATATTTAGTGGAGTTAACATAGTTAGTGGAGTTGGAGTAATTGCACATTGGCAATAATAATCCTTGTCACGACTACACTATAGGTGGTGCTTCTCTCAGGAAGTTAGATGAAGAACAAGATATCAGGGTAATCATTGACAGGGACTTAAAATTCTGACAGCAAGCAGCGGCATCAGTCTCAAAAGCTAACAAGGTTTTGGTTGTCATCCAAAAATCCGTTGCTAACATTGACACTTTCATTTTGCCTCTTCTTTACAAAACACTGGTGCATCCTCTACTGAATTATGGTAACACCTGTTGGGGACCATTCAATAGGGCTGATCAAGGGCTGCTTAAGAGGGTGCAGCAAAGGGCCACTTGTATAATCACCTCCATGAGGGGTTTATCTTACCCTGACCGACTGAGGGCTCTTAGGCTTCCCTCGTTGTATTACAGGTGACACCAAAGAGACCTGATCAAAGTATACTAACTGCTTCACAGCTCCATCGATATCGATCCAGCTCAGTTTTTTATCTCATTGATCGCTCCTGTACCTGCAGTCATCAGTGGAAGCTTGCTAAACCAAGCGCTACAACTAGAGCGTTTCATTCACTTTTTTCAGTCTGCATGGTGAATGACTGGAATGTGTTGCCTACATCAGTAGTAGAAGCCACCTCGGTCAATGAGTTTAGGAACAAGCTCTACTCTCATTGGTCATCCCTGATGTACCTTGTCCCTGAATGCTCAGATTAAGGTCCTTTACTTTCTTTTCAACCGCTCTCACGAACTAGTCAACCCCTCAGGCATTATGGCCTGAGTAAGACTGGAGTGTAGGCTAATCGAAACTGAGATGGTCGAAGACCGGATCCAGCAGGCTGATGTGGCCTCCAAAATTCTGATAACTATAGGTATGGATATAGGTATAGGCTACAATATGATCTGGATCAGGTTGCCAATGTAATCCATCAATTAAGTGCTTCTTCTCCAGTAGGTACCCTGGCACAGTATGTGCTTAAGCGCAGGAAACATGAGACATGATTAAATTGAGAATTCCTCAAGGTATCCTGATTGGCAGTCCAATCAGCTCACATTTTGAACCAGGAAACTAAGTCATAGATTGAAACCATTGAAAGTGTTACATTGCATGCTCCCTCCAAACATTTTCAAATCACAAAAAAAGTAGTTGGTGACACAACTAACAGGCCCTGAAATACACTGCATCAAAACTTCTGTAAAACAAAAATGGCGTGACAATGGGCACACAGCAACCACAGCAGCAGCCAAGCCTGTATACCAAAGCAAATCGCGCTAAAATATATTATTTTAACCTGGCAGTGTGCGGCCTCACACCAATCTAACCCAAGATAAACTAACCAACATCAACAACATTGCATTGATCTCGACATCGAAGCAACACAAAATTAGCGCCATGAATGTAATTATTGCGTCATTACGTAAGCTAATCCTAGGCCCTGTTCACGGCAACTGCTGCCCACTGCTCACACCTGCTCGCGCTCGCGGATGAACAGACGTCGTTTTTCCTGTGACGTAACGGGGCGGTGTTCATGGGCAACAGTGCCGAAACGTCAGTGAACAGCGTCGGCTGACAGAAATTGCTACAAATGCGACGCACACCAAACGAAATGTTTGCAGTCAGTGGATATTATGGGGGATGGTACAGGCGGGAGGTCAGATCCGGATTTTGTATTGGCCTCGGTCATCGAAAGTGTTGGCACCTGGCGGATTTTTTTGGAAACGCCAGGAGAGGGACTGACGTCTGGCGCGGCTGCTTCATATCCAGCGTATGTTTGAACCAGGGCATGGAATACAGATACCTGGAATGGAAGGCTCGTTGATTTCTGGGATGCTTTTGTGGGGCTCATTAAAAAGAATTGGGTAAATAGCCAAGAACATTAAAATATAGATGGCAGTAAAATATTCAACAAAAAACAGGCCTTTGCACGTGCCTTACTTCAACCCAGAGGAAACAGCTACTACTGAGGTATTATTTATCCAATATAAACCTAAATAATTGCATAATAACCATAAAATATGAATGCAAAATCAGTGTGAGCCCGGATTCGAACCCGGAACACAAAGATTGCTAGACAAGCATGCTGCCAACTGCGCTATTGAGCGACGAAATTACCATTATGAAGATGAAAAGTTCCACGCGTGAGATTCAAACCCGCGATCTTCCGCTTACTAGACGAGGCTTAACGCACTGCGCTATTACGGCGCTGGTGCGCTTAAAACATGTTATAATACAAGTTGAGCTGCAGTATCAGATTCTGATTTCTCCTGCGCTTTGCTCTAAGATTTTAGGTATTTCATGCCTAAAATGTATTTTAGCGGACGCACCACAGATTGGGCTTTCCGAAATGCATGGTCGTTTTCCTGTGCAAGCCACGGTTTATAAGTTATGACGCATCAAAGTCATCGGCCACCACATCTCCCATAGACTTTACATTGGTCCTTACTAGAGGTGGGAGTTTCAGGCAATTTTGCAGGCCCGGCCCGGCCCGGCCGGCTGCTGATTTTAGAAGCCCGTCACAAGCCCGGTTTGTGGAAGAAATGGATTATCAAGCCGGGGAAGGCCCGGTATCATGGAAAACCATTAACGACTATATACAAAATTTATTTACTTTAAAGCTGTTTCGAATATATGTTTTAAGCCAATTTATCCTGTAAAAAGTTTTGGTTTCACCCAAAACCATATCAAAAAGGTGCATGTAGCATCAGTAGCCTCAGCTATCTTAATAATTCAGCAGAAAATGATACTGAAAAACACAGTATGAAACATGGCTTGCTTATGATGCAAGCTTACTTCAGGTAATGACCAGCATCACCTTATAAAAACAAAGGGTATTTTAGATAGAGGTATGCACATGGCAGCTATAAGAATCGGGATGAAATAAGTCCACTCATGTCAGACATTTCCTCCATTTTTGCACTTTTATAAATCATTATATGCTGGCACGAGCCTCACAATTGAGTTCCAATACCTTCCAATTCCAATTCCTTCACATTGTCCCTCAATTGATACATGTGAACATTTTCTTTTAGTTTAGTCACTAAACAGCTTGGAAGATAGTTAAAAGAATGTTCTGCTTGGGTCAGCCCGGTCTGGAAAGTAGGTAAGCCAACAGGCCAACATGAACAAGGCCCATCAGGCATATACAATTATCAAACCACCAGCCATAAAGAACTATCTTGATAAGGAACCACTAGTTTTCCACAGGTTCGCACCAAACATTGAATAAAAATATTGCACCAATCTCCACCAAAAAGTAAATCTGACACAAAAAAACAACTCAATCCCATCCACATCACCATTTGGGCTTGAACACTATTTCTGTTTGCTTTGTTGTATTTGACGGGCTTGCGCTTAGTAGGTATCTGAAGCACCGTGCTTGTCTACATTAGAGCAATCATTTATGAAAACATTTTTCACCAAAATTTACCAGAATAGTAAGTTTATTTCAGCAAAAATATTTCAAGACTTTTGAAAATATATTTTAAAATTTCACAGATTTAAAAATAAGCACAAAGTGTGTGGTGCATTTCTTTTGTTCCTGAGAATAGGCCACTTTTTGTGCACTTGTTTGTGGACTTCTTATTCAAAAGGTCTAACTTTCACAGGGTAGAACCTATGAACATTAGAACCTTTGATCAGTGGACCTTCTGATGTAATCCTTTTGAACCGCGAGATGTGATCCACCAACACGACCACCGCGGTATTTATGACGAATAGGTCATATGAGAGGAAGCGGTGTTTAGGACGGATGCGTCATAAACACCGCCGTTTTTATGACGAATAGGTCATAAATACTGCAAGCGTTTCTAGCGTTGCTGGAGCGGAAATGCGTTTCAGAAAAGAGGTGGACTGAATTAAAGGAAGCTTTCAGCAAGTCCACGGCTTTGGATACGCCATTTTGGAAGCGCATAGGTGAGCACGAGGGGTTGCTTGATTGCTTCGGCCTGTCTTTCACGATATACTAGGGATCATTACGGATTTCAATACAGGCTGTAAGCGATTATTTAAAGTATAGTCCGAGTATGTAACATTGTATTTTCTACTTAACCCTGGCTGATAGATTTTGAGGTCAGAATGGAAGGTACCTATACGCGTTATGCTCTTTCAAGGGAATTGCATGCCAGATGGAAGGCCACATGATTACCTTGGAATACCCTAGGTGTACAGGTATTTTTGGTATTCTCGGTGCCTCTCATTTGCGCTGTCATTGAGCTCATGATGAGCCATCACCAGACTAAGTCAGGATTTTGTACAATATCTATGCCCAATGTACGTCAATGTTCTTGAAGCAGATTGGGAACAGCGAGTTGAGGACCCAGTCCCTACTTTATTGGGTTGTGAACTTTATAAGGCTTGGTACAGTATGTTTATTATATACATTGTGATCAACAGCTTAAGGGATTGAAGCTGGTTCCCACTTTTCCGAAGGTGGGAAGTTGTGAAGTCTTGTTGGGGCAGCCTCGAGAGAGGCTGACCTACCAGTTTGGGGCTGCTTTTGCCCCTTTTTGGGGCAGGTAAGAAAATTTTGTGGCAGAAAATGACCCTGAAGTGGACATAGGCATGTGATTTTTGTTTTCCAGATACTCTGCTGTTGTGTAGAATCCAGCCTTCAAAGTATGGCAACAGGCCGGACGAGTCGCACCAGCCATATAAAATTCTCTCACCACCAGCCTCCAAGAAGTTGCAGAAATATGTCATATACATGGGAGAAAATGCACCCATTCCTACCCATCCAATGCAATGCTACCTCTTATTACTAAGGGACTTTTTCTCAAGCCACTTCGTCTGTCTTAATAACCATTTAGTATTTGTATGGTTTAATTGTCACCTTCCTCTCACCAGTCTTACAAATTCGCACCAGGTTGATACAATTTGCACCACTTCCTTCTATCTCTAAGGGCACTCACACTGACGAGATCTCGTCAGAAATGTCATACTTTGCAAGCTGGTGTGAAATGAACATTCTTAAAGGCAATTTGGCACCTTGGTCGAATCTTGGAATTTAGTGCAATTAGGCATACTTTTAGCAAAAATTAATGAAACCACTCATGATTTCTGTGAAAAATGTTCAATAAGCTCAATATTTTGTTTTTAAAAATACTCCTCTAGGAAAATAAATATCTGCCTGTGGATGTCATGATCTGGCAGCCACTACCATACTTGAAACGCTTCAAGGGCTACGATTCGCTGATGCTCATTGTGACGTCAGCATATGTCATCACCCCGGAAGCTCACAACAATGACTGCCTGGTGGGGGGCTGATGAGGGGGCTGGTGTCAGGTAGGTTTTAGCTTTTTCTACTGAAATATTGAGTTCCAAGACAAATGATATATGGAGTACCGGGTTTTCTGACTTGCTTTAAAACTTGGCTATCTCATTTAAAATCATGTTTTGAAGGTGCCACATTCCTTTTAAGCACCAGCGGAGGGAAAGTGCCCCATCCACCGAATTTCTGTTCACTGACTGTCTGTTCACCTGACAGTATGTATGTCTGCCTGACAGTTTGTATGTCTGCCTGACAGTTTGTATGTCTGCTTGACTGTATGTCTACCTGACTGACTGTCTGACTGACTGACTGTCTTTCTGACTGACTGACTGACTGACTGACAGACAAAATGACTGGATTTCTCTTTATTTTTCTGTATATCTGCCTGGATGTTTCTGTATGTCTGTCTGACTGTCCCTGTATGTTTGTCTGGCTATCTCTGTATGTATGTATGTCTGGCTGTTCTGTCTGTCTGTATGTAGAC
Organism: Lepas anatifera; assembly: GCA_034440635.1. Classification (NCBI taxonomy): domain Eukaryota; kingdom Metazoa; phylum Arthropoda; class Thecostraca; family Lepadidae; genus Lepas; species Lepas anatifera. Next base: position 139,456 of record JAOTON010001637.1, read on the forward strand.
CTGGCTTCCTCTGTCTGCCTGCCTGTCTCTCTGTCTGCCTCTGTATTCTCCATATGTTTGTCAGCCTGGATGTCTGTGTATTTTTCTGTATGTATGTCTGACTGCCACTGTATGTCTGTCTGCCTGCCTGCCTGTCTGACTGTCTGTCTGTCCCCCCTGACTGTCTGTCCATCTGTCTGCCTGACTGTATGTCTGTCTTCCTTTCTGACCGGCTTCCTGATTGTCTTCCTTACTGCCTAACTGGCTGTGTCTGTCTGTCTGTCTTCCTGCCTGCCTGCCTGCCTACCTGACCTGACCTGGCTTACTGACTGGCTGACTGATTCTGTCTGTCTGTCTGCATTTTTCTGTAAATCTGTCTGACTGTTTGCCTGGATGTCTGTGTACTTTTCTGTATGTCTCTGATTGTCCCTGCATGGTTTTCTGGCTATATCTGTATGTATGTATGTATGTATGTCTGTCTGTTCTGTTGGTCTGTATGTATGTAGACCTGGCTTCCTCTGTCTGCCTTTGTATTCTCTGTATGTCTGTCTGTCTGGATGTCTTTGTATTTTTCTGTATGTATGTCTGACTGTCTCCATGTCTGTCTAGCTGTGTCTGTATGTCTGTCTGGTTGCCTGTATGTTTACTGTCTCTGTCTGCCTGTCTGCCTGCCTGTCTCCCTGTCTGTCTGCCTGCCTGCCTGACTGTCTTTCTGCCTGTCTGTCTTCCTGACTGTCTGTCTTCCTTACTGTCTGTCTGCCTGCCTGCCTACCTGCCTACCTGCCTGACTGTCTGTATGTCTGCCTGACTGTCTGTTCACCTGACAGTATGTATTTCTGCCTGGCAGTCTTCCTGTCTGACTGACTGTCTGTCTGCCTGTCTGATTGTGTGACTGACTGTCTGCCTGCCTGGATGTCTCTGTCTGTCTGCCTGCCTGTCTCAAAGTTTGTCTGTCTGCCTGACAGTCTGTACGTTCATCTGACAGTATGTATTTCTGCCGGACTGTCTGTCTGTCTGTCTGACTGTCTGCCTGCCTGTCTGTCTGATTGTGTGACTGACTGTCTGACTGTGTGACTGACTCCCTGACTGTGTGACTGACTCCCTGACTGTGTGACTGACTCCCTGACTGTGTGACTGACTCCCTGCCTGCCTGACTGTCTGTATGTCTGCCTGACTGTGCCCGTCCATCTGTCTGCCTGACTGCCTGTCTGCTTAAATGTCTGTCTGTCAGACTTTGTCTGTCTGGCTGTCTGCCTGACTGCTTGTCTGCCTGCATTTTCTGTATATCTGTCTCACTGTCTGCCTGGATGTCTCTGTAATTTTCTGTATGTCTCTGACTGTCCCTATATGTCTGTCTAGCTGTCTCTGTATGTATGTCTCGCTGGCTGTTCTGTCTGTATGTATGTAGACTTGGCTTCCTCTGTTCTGCCTCTGTATGCTCTGTATGTCTGTTAGCCTGGACGTCTGTGTATTTTTCTGTATATATGTCTGACTGTCTCTGTATGTCTGTCTGGTTGTCTGAATGTGTGCTGTCTCTGTTTGTCTGCATGTCTCCCTGTATGTCTGTCTGCCTGCCTGACTGTATCTGTCTGCCCGTCTGTCTTCCTGATTGTCTGTCTGTCTGCCTACCTGCCTGACTGTATGTCTGCCTGACTGTCTGTTCACCTGACAGTATGTATGTCTGCCTGTCCGACTGACTGTCTGCATGTCTGTCTGATTGTGTGACTGACTGTCTGCCTGTCTGAAAGAATGTCAGACAGCCGCCCCGGTAGCTCAGTTAGTAGAGCGTTGGGCGCCGGCCCGCTGCTCAGAAGCATGCAGTGGCAGTGCATGTCCAGGCTTGGGATCAGTTCACCTGAGACGCTCCGGCGCTCAATAGTTTACCCGACGTACAGGTCGGCTGGCAACTGACTGGTGAGAGGGTGACCTGAGCGGGGCGGCCGTCCCTGTGCTTTGTGGGACGTTAAACTTTGGCTTCTAAATCAACCCTTCATTGTGGGAGTTGCTAGTTCGGGTGGTGGGGTCGGGGTCTCCGTGACAAGTCCCTTGATGACTTTAGTGAGACTCCGACTCCAACAGTCGAACTGAGAAACAACTTGGTCAAAATTTATAAAAATCAAAAAGGCTGTCTGTCTGCCTGACAGTCTGTCTGTTCATCTGACAGTATGTATGTCTGCCTGACTACCTGTCTGCCTGACTATCTGTCTGATTGTGTGACTGACTGTCTGTCTGTATGTCTCCCCTGCCTGCCAGTCTCCCTCCCCTGTCCGTCTGTCTGCCTGACTGTCTGTCTGCTTGAATGTATGTCTGTCAGACTATCTGTCTGGCTGTCTGTCTGCCTGTCTGCTTGTCTGCCTGCATTTTTTCTGTATATCTGTCTGACTGTCTGCCTGGATGTCTCTGTACTTTTCTGTATGTCTCTGACTGTCCCTGTATGTCTGTCTGGCTGTCTCTGTATGCATGTCTCTGGCTGTTCTGTCTGTATGTACTTAGACCTGGCTTCCACTGTCTGCCTGCCTACCTGTCTGTCTGCCTCTGTATTCTCTGTATGTCTGTCTGCCTGGATGTCTCTGTACTTTTTTGTATGTCACTGGCTGTCCCTGTATGTTTTTCTGCCTATATCTGTATGTATGTATGTCTGTTCTGTCTATCTGTATGTATGTAGACTTGGCTTCCTCTGTCTGCCTCTGTATTCTCTGTATGTCTGTCTGCCTGGATGTCTGTGTATTTTTGTGTGTATGTCTGACTGTCTCTGTATGTCTGTCTAGCTGCCTCTGTATGTCTGTCTGGTTGTCTGAATGTTTGCTGTCTTTGTTTGTCTGCCTGTCTTTCTGTCTGTCTGCCTGCCTGACTGTCTACCTGCCTGCCTGCCTGACTGTCTCTGTCTGTCCGTCTGTCTTCCTGACTGTCTGGCTGTCTGTCTTCATTCTGTCTGTCTTCCTTACTGTCTGTCTGCCTACCTGCCTGACTGTCTGTTCACCTTACAGTATGTATGTCTGCCTGACAGTCTGCCTGTCTGACTAACTTCTGTCTGTCTGATTGTGTGACTGACTGTCTACCTACCTGCCTGTCTGAAAGTCTGTCTGTCTGCCTGACAGTCTGTCTGTTCACCTGACAGTATGCATGTCTGCTTGACTGTATGTCTGCCTGACTCTGTCTGTCTGATTGTGTGACTGACAGTCTGTGTGACTGACTGTCTGTCTCCCTGCCTGCCTGTCTCCCTGTCTGTCTGCCTGCCTGCCTGTTTGTTTCCCTGTCTTCCTGCCTGCCTGACTGTCTGTATGTCTGCCTGACTCTGTCCGTCCATCTGTCTGCTTGAATGTATGTCTGTCAGACTCGGTCTGTCTGGCTGTCTGCCTGCCTGTCTGCTTGTCTGCCTGCATTTTTCTGTATATCAGTCTCTGTCTGCCTGGATGTCTCTGTACTTTTCTCTATGTCTCTGACTGTCCCTGTATGTCTGTCTGGCTGTCTCTGTATGTATGTCTCTCTGGCTGCTCTGTCTGTCGGTATGTACTTAGACCTGGCTTCCTCTGTCTGTCTGCCTACCTGTCTGTCTGCCTCTGTATTCTCTGTATGTCTGTCTGCCTGGATGTTTCTGTATTTTTCTGTGTGTATGTCTGACTGTCTCTGTATGTCTGTCTAACTGTCCCTGTATTTTGTTATTTCTGTCTATGTCAATCTGTCTCCGTTTATATGTTTCTGTCTATCTTGTTCTCTCACTGTTTGTGTTTCTGTTTATCCCTGTCTATCTCTGGCTTTCTGGAAGTTTTTCTTTCTCTGTCTGTATGTCTCTGTCGGTCTGGCTGACTGGCTGGCTGGCCCACATATAGGCTTAGCAGTCTACATGTCCTAAAATTCCAAGGTCTGTCTCTGTTTGTATGTTTGTGTGTTTCTGTCTGTCTTTCTGTCGCTTCAAAATCCTGCAGGCTTAGTATTATCCTCTTGAGACCCGAGCCCAAAATATTTGATGGAAGTGCAAACCCTTTTTGATTTTTGGGTTTTTGGATGCAAGGAACTCAATAATGAACAAAAATTTAAATTAAAAAATTATAAATATAATTTATTGGATGTATAGAAATCTATACACCAGGACTCAATGACTATAAATAGTGCACTAATGATAAACTTTTTCTCGGGATGCGCTGCGTGAAACATGATGCATTTGTCACTATCTCACAATGAACGTTGTATTTACTTTCCCTTTTAACTAAGATTTTAATCATTATTATGACGTAGGCATAACAAAATTTGGTACCTTCGCCGGTTGAGTCTACTAATACGGATCGTCACCTTAACACGCGCATTGACGGGGGTTGGTACCCGCCCCCTCGGGTTTTTCGGAGATAGCAGAAAAACGGCGGCGCGTAGCGCCGCCGTACTTGGCATACCTTTTCCCTTATCATTTTTACAACTTCTGTGAAAATTTTAAGCTTGGGTCATCCAAGGTCAGGTCACCAGCACAGGTGAAGTGACCCAACCTAAAAAAAGTTTAAGATAGCATAAGTCGGAGCAGGGTGAACTTATCCGATTGAAACTCATATCACATAATGCCCCTACCTAGTTCTCTAAAATATGTTCCGGTATTTTTGATATCGATGACATAAGGTCAGGTACGAGGCATGACCTCTCCATTGGAAATACATGGGAAAAATAGTTTTTACAGAATAACTCAGTAACGGATGGTGATAGAGCATTTATTTTAGCTGCATTAGACTCGCCTGGGCTTTGGGGTTCTAATGATATGCATTTTATATAATTTGACCCTGACCTGACCTCAGGTCAGGTCAAATCCTTGATTTGACCTAGCAAGATCAAATTATATATCATTCGATTCGGCTTGCTGAGAGGATTCATATTGTTCAAGTCGTTTTGCTCTATCTTTACTTGTTCAGATGTAATGGCCGAAAAACTGAATTTACATGTTATCCCTATGACGGCTGTTTTTTACCTCTCGTGACCTTAAATGTGACCTGACAAAAAAATTGTTCAAATGTTTTCGATGGAGAAGTGGATGGGCAACCCAACGCCGTTAACCGTTTTTCGGTACCTACCGTGGTTCTCGAAATCTTAGGGGGCGGGTACCCGCCCCCCCCCGTCAATGCGAAGGTGGCTCAGACCCCCGTCAATGCACGTGTTAAGCCACTGTTAGTAAAGTCCTAATTCCTAAATTAAATACCACCGAGCATTAAAGCACGTTCTCGTTAGGGATCAATCAAGCACTATCGTTAGACCCAAGCATGTATGTACCATATCCAGGTTCCCAATAGATACATTGTGTGCGCTCCATGACCTTTATGCCTCGTGGATCTTGGTAAAAAAGATCGTTTCAGTAATGAATTAGAGAAGCACTCCAAACGTCTTGGACTTGATGAGAGCCAGCTTGTTATAGGACGGTCATCGGCATCTTCGGTACGATTCCTTACCAGGGATAATTTCGTGCATGTACTGTGTGCTAGCACTTTTGATATCCTTCGACGACATTGCAACCTTTGGTCGCTTTGTGGGAAGCTCGTCAGCTGGTGCCTCTGAAACATTTTCAGTGTATTCTCGCCTGGCCTCACAGTTCATATTATTACCTTCAGCCACGAGCTGATCGGTGAGCTGGATTTTAATTCCAGGTACCTGATCTCCTCGAAGTCCTCGTGAGACTTGTACTCCAGCCAGGAGTTACCGTGTTTAAGATATTAACCCTCGCCCCACCGGGGGGCCATCGATGGCCCCCACTAAGGTTTTTCCAGGATAGCAGAAAAACGACGAGGCGCAGCACCACGGTTGAGGGCTCTACCTCTCACTGCATCATTTTCCCATCATCCCTGAAATTTTTTACCCCGGGTCACCCAAGGTCAGGTCACCAGACGAGGTCAACCAAGGTCACCTCACTTCACCTTTAGAGCTCTGTAAGAGCTACATTTCAAAGTCGATCAATTTGAAACTTCCTACACTTCATGACCCCTCCAGGGTCTACAAGGTGTATATCCGGGATTTTTCGATTTCGTGCCCTGAGGTCAGGTCACGAGGCGACCTCTCCCATTGGAAAAGCATGGGGAAAAGCTATTTCATGATATAAAAGCCACAAAAATGATTGCAAATATTCAGACTGCTCAGAACAACGTTTTTGGACACCCTTTCACGGATCCCAGGCGTCATATTTGCCCTTTGACTTTTCCAAGGTCATCCAAGGTCACCAGAGGTCAAAAACAGTATTTTGACAATAACTTTTGACCTAATTGAGCTAGAGCGGTGAAACAAACACTATCGTGTTTGTCTTGTCACTGGCTTTCATTTGATATACGGCAAGGTCACTTTTTGACCTTTCGTGACCTCAGGTCATATTAGGTCACGAGGTGACCTCTGGCGGTCAAACCACTGGCGGGAGGTCTTTACGTTCCACATAGCGGAAAAAGTACTGGCAATTTGCTATCAAATGTACTTTACCAGGCCTCAATAGCTCTAATGACATAAGAGTTATGCCCAGTTTGCTTAATCATTGCATATTTGAGTGAAAATAGTCGATCTTGACCTAATTTGACCTCTGGAGGTCAAACCATTGACCTGAGCACTAAAACATGCGAAGTAATTTCTTACTGAATTCACGCGACCTTTCTATTGCACTTTGCAGATTTGCGCTAACGCCCATATTTTCGGAGTTAGAGGGGGGCCATCGATGGCCCCCCCGGTGGGGCGAAGGTGGCGCCGGACCCCCGGTGGGGCGCGGGTTAAACCTGCTACTCCCAAGCAGGAACAGATGTTGTAGCCACAGAGGGCCGAGACCAAAGGAATCCCGCAAGCAAGGCAGGGGGCTGACTGTATCCACAATATGTCTGAGATTATCGTAGGGGCCCGGTCCCCGACACCAAGATCGCAAGTGAGCCACATGGGCCCCCGGAAGCATTTCAGGAGGCCCGGATGGCCACAGGAGGCCTGGGTGAGCCGCAGGGGGCCCGACTTGGGTCACAGAGGGCCCGGGTGGGATACAGGGAAATTATCTGCAACTGCTGAGAACAGGGGCCCGACTTCGTCATCAGGGGGCTTGGGATAATTCTCAGGGGCCCGGTCGCAGACTCAGCGGTTTCAAGTGGACTGCAAGTGGCCCGGAAGAATATCAGGGTGTCCAGATGGCCAAAGGAGGCCCGGGTGAACCGCAGGGGGTCCAGTTGCAGTCACAGGGGGCCCGGGTGGAATACCGGGGACCTAAAACTGCCGAGGACAGGGGGCCCGGCTTGGACAGCAGTGGGCCCTGAGACGATTTTTAGGGGCCCGGTCTGCGGGTTTCGTGGGACCTCAGAGGTAGGGACCCCGAGAACAACTCTGGGGGGCCACCGATATTAATTTCGGGGCCCCCCGGTTACATAATGAGGGGCCACCTAGACCTACCTTCGCGTGGTATTTGGAAGACAACTTGCGGGACCGGGGTATAGCTGCAGCTACCGCTCCCCCCTCCCGCAGGGGCCCGGCGGCTCCAGTGGGAGGCGTTTTATCAGTGCTTAAGGTAGGCCTAAGGGGGCTATTACCCCATCCCCCCTCCTCGGATCTGCCCCTCGCTTCAGTACCAGAATGATAAGCATCGCCTGTTCCAATCCATATCTTCTAGTTTTATAAAATTAAAAACAAAGGAACCCACGAGGAAAACATATTTGCTTAACATGTGCTCCTCATCAATGGTGTCTCATTACATCAAAGGAGTATGATATGCCTGGGATGCCCTCCAAATGGTTAAGTATAATGTCACTTTTGTCGTCATTGAGTCCTGGAGTATAGAATTCTATACATAGCATTTTCGAAGGAGATTGTTTGGCAAAAAAATGTTAAAAACACCGGATAAAAACTCAGATACTTCCAATAATTTAAGCTTTCTGTTCATATACTTATCAAAACTAGATTCTGTCAGTAACATTTTTAAACTACATACCTTCTTCGGAGCAGCCGCGAAACCGTCCGGCGCTCACGCCTATCGTCGAACAAAGGGAATTTTGACTCACTTGCCCTTGGGTTTAGTTTATGATTTTGACACCAGAAGAAAGCTAGAATGTCCAGTTTTCTATACATAATTTATATAAAAGGCTACGACATCGGTAGGAGGTGGTAGAGCTATTCAAACCTGCGTATAGATACCTATACGTGGGGACTCAGGAGGCTAGATGTAAGATAGCATATTAAGACCTCCATGGGGAGCACAATGTATAGTACTATATGTATGTAATTTTTGTTTAATCTAATGTGTGGTGGGGTGTTTTCTTTGCCCTGTCTATTGCCCACCAGCGCCCCGTCGTATTTTCTCTTTTATAGTGCATTTGTAACACCGCCGTACCTCCCTTCTCCTCAGCGTGGTGGTGGTGCTGATGCGATCTTCGATGGAGGTCAGCTCTAAACAGAGCTTCACCTGTACTGAGTTGTGTTTCAATGGGCGCGCTACTCCACCATCAACTGGGAATGGCCCGTGAGACGCTGCTGAAGACAACGTGACTGGTCAATTGCGGCATGCTGTAACATCATGCTGCGGCATCTATGATAACCTCAGTGCAACACAATTTACCAGGTAACTTTATTTGGAGGCTAATTGAATGGAAGTCTCAAAAGTAAAAATGTTCAAAACCGCTGGATTGTTGATGTATTGTGCTGGTGGGGCAGACAGTGATCAATGCTAAAATGTGTCCTTTTTATGGATTTTTGTGGTAAAAACAGTGTCCTGTTCTTTTCATCCCAACCGAAACGCCTACTGCATTTCCGTAGATGAGCTTATCATAAATACATGAAACCCGGCATCTGCCCCTGTCAAAACGTTACACTTGCACTAATGCCCCCCCTTTGGGTCTTCGCAGAAGCCTGTAAATGGTTTGGGATGCATTTTCTTCTGATCAGTTTTGCAAGTTGTGTCAAAATTTTAGGTCCAGTTCGGGTCATCTCAGCAGTGCAGGTTAAGTGACCACCTCCAACAAAAATGTAACAGCATGAGTAAATACGTGGAGTCGATTTATCTAAAATGTATCTCAATACATGAAGTCATCGGCTACTATGAGATGTTAATTGGTATTTTTATTTAGATAACCCAGGGTTGGGTACGAGCCATGACCTCTCTTTTGAAAATTCATGGGTAATATGATTTAGCTAAGTAACTTCGTCTGGAACGGAGATACAGCGTTTATGTTGGCGTCACTGGATTTTTGTTATCACTGAGATGTCACCTAGCAAGATCGTACTATATATCATTCGATTGAATTTGTTGAGAATATTACAAATGTTTAAATAGTTGTGTTATGGCTTTTGTACGTCAGATGCTGTGACAAAAACATTCATCCTCCTTATATCCGTATGGTGACATGGTTTGGCCTCTGGTGACGTTGGATTTAGGCTGATAAAAATTGACAACTTAATTTTTCAGAGATTACGTCAGGGTGCCCAACAACGTTTACCACTTTTCATTCATTTGTGTGATTTGTGAGATCTTTGCTGATAAAAATCAACAACTTAATTTTCAGAGATTACGTCAGGATGCCCCACAAGTTCTACCACTTTTCATTCATTAGTGTGATTTCCGAGATCTGTGGGGTATCTCCCCGCCCCAGCGAAGGTGGCTCAGGCCCATGTTCATGCGCTTGCTGAAACAAACACATGTTTTTAGTTGGCCTTCCAGTGGCACGACTCCGTCAATTGCTAACGCATTTTCTTTTTCAGGGAAGTGCTCTCAAGCAGACGCCTGTCACGGAGGAGCAGTCGGTGGATATGTCGGGGCGCCCTCGAATACGCGACTGCTGTATTGCTACTCGCCGCTGGCCGTTGCCGTCCAAATGGAACTCAGCTGCCCCGAGGTGCGGGACGTTGCGGGGCCGACGCCCTGCGGCCCCGCCGCCCCGGAGCTGCCGGCGGCTGCGCGGCGACTGGCAACCGCTGCGCTGCCGCCACCATTGGCGACTCTCAAACATCTCCTACGCTGTCCGTGGGTCCGGGCGCGCCGACTGACACTCGGTGCGTCCCGGCCCGCGTAGATAAGTGACTCCACCGCCCCCGCCGGGAGGCCCGCCGGTGGGGGAAACCGCGATCGCGGCGGAATGGGCCCTCAGGGTGGCTTCAGCCGACGAGCCAAGTACCGAAGATACTGCCACAAATGCCAGACCCGAGGCCGACTGCTGCTTGTCAGTTGGAGCGCGGAGGGGGTCCGCAACAAGACCGCGGGGCCCAGCCGCTGGCTATCGGACGTCAGGACGGACGTGGTGTCTATCCATGAGGCTCAGTTGGCTGGAAAGTCCCTATCGGTCCCGGTGTTTCAGACCGCCGCTATCTCGCGAAGGGCTAGAGGCAGGAGGGTCGTGGGGCCTGTCTGTGGAGGGGACGTCGCAATCCTCGTCAGAGACGGCCTCAACTTCAGTGTCATCGAAGAGTCGCCTCTCCAGCCTCAAGACGACACAACCGAATGGTGCGCCGTCAGAGTCATCTTGAGCGCACCCAAGATACTGATTTCACCCACCATCGACATCTTCAACATCTACCGCCCGCCTATACGCTCGTCTGGCGGGGACGAGCGGGTGAACAACTTCTCCCTCGAGGCCTTCCCTGCTGGCGACCCGACCCTCATCATGGAGGATGTGAACGGACACCACCCTGCCTGGGATGTCGTCTGTTTAGACCCGGACAGGGTGGACCGCCTGATACATGGCTGGTCCCTGCGCAAGAACTGGCGAATCCTCAACAACGGCGCTGCCACCCGTGCCAGGTATGGAGTGGAGACTCGCCTCTCGGCCCCGGATATTGCCATGGCCCACCAAGACTTGGCGCGCCGCTGTACGTGGTCGGTTGGCACCGACCTTGGAAGCGACCACCTCCCCAGGTGGTGTCGGTGGCCGGCAGTCGCCCCCGGCGTATCAGGAAGACGCGCTGGGCCCTCCACAAGGCTGACTGGACTGGCTTCACCGCCGACTGTGATGAGGCGGTGGCTGGCACTGTTACGCCGGACCTGCCGGTCGAGGGAATGGCTACGCGCTTGACGAACGCCATCCTCGAAGCGAGCTCCTGCAGGATCCCCGCGGAGCCCGTGCCGACCCCGTACCCTGGGCCCTCGACCCGGAGCTGGCCAGTGCGGTGGCGGAGCGCCGGACGGCGAGGATCGACATTCATCGGGTCCCCTCAAGGGAAACCACGGACCGATGGAAGGCCGCCAAGAGAAGAGCCGCAGAGGCCGAGGAGGAGGCAAGACGGCGCTCTTTCCGGTATTTTGTCACCGAGGAGCTGAACAGGCCCGCGGCCATTGGCTGTGTCACGAATATTATGAGGCGGATGGAGGGGGGCGCGCGGGACGTATGTCCCGGCCAGACGGTCAACGGCGACTGCGGCCGTGTCGCTGTGGAGGACCGAGCCAAGGCCGAGGCCTTCGCTCGCGAGTACTCCCTCGTGAGCAAGCACACCCGCCACCGGAGGCGTGACCGAGCCACAAAGACCTCATTGTGCGCAGCGTGGTCACGTCCATGCCCCTGTGACAGCTCCTGCCAGCCTTTCAGCAGAGATGAGATGCTGGACCAGATTAAGAAGATGAGGTCCAGGAAAGCGCCCGATCCCGATATCGTGTGCACGGAGCACCTTCGGTACCTGGGACCAACAGGCCAGGATGCCCTCCTGACCTCATCAACTGCCCGTGGCGCACCTCAGTGGTCTCTAATGCATGGAGGAGGGCGACCATCATACCGATCTTGAAAGCAGGGAAGAACCCACAAGACGTCTCCAGTTTCGGGCCCATTTCACTTACCAGCCACATCGCGAAGCTGGCCGAGCGGATGGTCGGAGCGAGGCTAACCCACCTGCTGGAGAGGGACAGGACAATCCCAGAGGAACAGGTCGGCTTCAAGCGCGGCCGATCCGCTGAAGAGAACCTGGGACGACTCACCCAAGAATTCCAAGACAGGTTTAACCTCCCGAGGCCGCGAGACCGCCCGTCAGACAGCAAAACTGCCGCCAGGTTCGTCCTCGTCGCCTATGATTTCTCCCGCAGTTATGACAAGATCGACCACCGGATGTTACTGCTCAAGATGTTGTGCCACCTCCCCAAGTGTATGGCCTCCTGGGTCTTCCAGTTCCTGCGCGACCGCCGCGCCTGCGCGGAGGTGAACGGGGTGCGCAGCTCCGGCCGCATCTTCCGCGCCGGGCTACCGCAGGGGTCGGTCCTCGCGCCGACCCTGTTCACCCTCTGGGCGGCGGACCTGGTGGAGGCAGTGGGGCCCGTTCCGAGCACCCCTGTGTACATGTACGCCGACGATACGGCTACATTGAGCACGGGGTGCACCGTCGACCTCGCCAGAGAGCGCGCCCAAGAGGCTGCTGACACCATGGTCAAGTGGGCTCGGGACTGGAAGATGACCATCGCGGGATCCAAGACGCAGGTGCTCGTTCTGTCCCAGCGCTACCAGGACGCTCAGAACCTCTCCATCAAGGTGGACGGCGCTGACGTCAGAGGTGGGCGGCATCTGAAGCTCCTCGGTGTGACCTTCGACAGGCAGCTTCACTTCGGGGAACATTGCCTCAACCTTCGCAAGAAAGAAAAGCCCCGCATCGCTCAGCTACGTAGGATGGCGGGCCGCTCCTGGGGGCTTAGAGAGCCACAACTTCGCACTGTGGCTAGCGGCTACGTGCGCGGCGCCATGGAGTACGCCGCCGCTGCATGGCTGCCCGCTGCGTCGGAGTCACACGTGGAGCTCCTGAGTGCGAACTCAGGGCCGGCGACCGAGCCATCACCGGATGCCCTGTCAGCAGCCCTCGTCACTCGCTGCTGGCAGAAGCGGGCCTCACGGCTATCAGGGTGCGTCGTCAGGTGCTAGCAGCAAGACTGGCAGGTTCGGCCCGAGCCCTACGAAACGAAAGGACGACCCACTCCTCGTGACGGCGGAGTCTACCGCCCCTCAGCGCCTGATCACCACCACCGGCTGGCGGGCTGTTGGTGCAAGGGCGCTGGAGAGAGGGGGGCGTCCGACGTTCCCATCGAAGCAAGGCTGCACGTCACCATCCCCCTTTGGGTGGATAGGACTCGCGTCTACATCCGCCTGATGTCGGCCCGGACGCCCTGCGAGGGGTGCCGGATGCGCGGCGCCGTGCCGCCGCGGAGGAGCACCTGTCCACCCTGCCAGACCAGGCCACCTGTGTCTGGAGTGACGGCTCTGCGGAAGGAGGAGTGAGTGCCGGCGGAGGAGGGCCCTCATTGTGCTCCCCTCTGGGGATGAGCACCTGGTCACCTCCTCGGCCGGGAGGCTGTGCAGCAGCACGCGCGCCGAGCTCGTCGCCATCCGAGCGGCGCTGGAGAAGCTGCTGGAGATGGGGAGCGCCCCAGCTGAGTGCCCCATCGTCCTCTGCACGGACTCCTAGGCTGCCCTGTCGACTCTTGCGAGCGGCGCCGGCGCCTAGCAGACCACGTTGGGCGCGTCGGTGTGGCACCTTCGCCTCCAAGCTGTGGCCAGGGGACAAGATATGTTCCTTCAGTGGGCAGCCTCACCCGAGCTGTCGACCGCGCCGCCTCCAGGGCCTGGCCATGCTGCTGGTCGGACAGCCTGTTCAGGCGCATCATGGGGGACCGGATGCCGACGCCGGTCCTCACCGAGAGCCGGGAAGACGTCGTCAACGTGTACCAGCTGAAGACAGGTCACTGGGGGCTCTCCAAACAGTACCTGTACCGCATCGGCCGTCTTCCCTTCCGCCAATGTCAGCAGTGCGTGGACCCGGCGTGCCTTGCGGCGCGCTGCCTCGTCTGCTGCCGCGAAGGCCCGGATTGCCGCCACAGACCTCGCAACGTGGTCTTTGGCGGCGTGGCCCTGTCACATCTCCTTCAACGGACCAAGCTGGCGCACTGCTGTGGAAGACGGGTTGGCTCCGGTTAAAGATGGGTTGGCGAATATTCTTTACTTTACTGGCGACCTGAGAAGTCCGTGCACTACTTAGCGCAAACCTCACAGGGGGACGACCCGTACGGCTCCGGGACGACGTGCTGTGTGCAGGATCGATGGTAGTGGTGGTAACTTGGTGGACTCTTCGGGGGCCGATTGTGGAGGTCATCAATAGCGGTGACCCACGATTCCATCTCTAGCGGGCCGGGACGGCTCCGAGAACTGGCATGGCCCTAATAGCACACAACATTGTGACAATGATCGTGAATATCTTGTCTAAACAATATTGTCATCACAACATTTGCTTTAACATTGTCACAATATTGTGGGCAAAACAATTGTGGGTGTAATATTGTCTCAATATGTAGCCTACATTGTAGATACAACCAAACAAGGTGCTCAGAACGCCTGAACTCAACGTAGGGGCGGCAATACTGTATAAATGTTTCTACAATGTTGTTGATACAACCAAGAGGTATTTGTGAAGAAAATGCATGTTTTGAAATTCGGCATTGTCATGTTTGATCCAGTGTTCCAAGCAGTCCCTCAATATCGAATAAAAACGATTAAAAACATTGTTAGTGCAACATTGTGACAATGTTTCCACAGCAACTTTGCAGCAATATTGTGACAGCATTATTGTAACAATATTCCAAAAACAATATATTGGCATACTTATGTTATAATAAAACTAGTGCAGCGAGACATTCAGTTCTGGGTGCGACGTTTGAAAATTTAGGCGGTATATTGTGGGTCCAGCAACGCATATTTTGTTGTCATTGCGGCGATGTTATGAAAACAATGTTTGTGACGATGGTGTGAAAACAATATTGCAGCAAAATTTCGAAATAACCTTGTGACAATGTTGTAGCGGGAACATTGTAACAATGGAAGTTGAGTGCACTCGATAATTTCATCTGGACTGTCAGAGATGATGGGGATGGAAAATAAAGGACAGTTGCGCCACAATCCAACACCGACAAGCCCTGGTGAAAGTGTGTCTCCCTCAAAGCTGCGAGAGCTTCCGCCGACTAATTCAATTTTTCCACCGGCTAATTCTTCTATTTTTGTCACTGTTTGGTTTGGTCACACGTCTTATCTCACAACGTTGTGCGGGTTCTGTATATTCGCACCACTCGGTGCTCCGCGCCGACCATGTCACCGGACCGGCGCCAACCAATGAGATGGCATGTCAAGCGTGACGTCATGGCATTAACCGTGGCCTGACCCGCCTCACAGGTCGGGTAGTCTGCACGTGGCACTAGCCGGGTGCGTGTGTACACATCGTCCGACTGCGATAAACTGTTCAACGCCTCATTGTTGTGATCCCCCGCCGGCCGTTGTGCTTACGCTGCCCCTGCCGGGCTTGACCGGCGACGGTGACCGGTGTGCATGCATGTGGTCACGGCAGTCGGTGCTCGGGAGTCGAGCCTAATACAGCGTGCTACTGCACAGAGCATTTAAGTTTGCGCGAGACGAAGCCGCAAAGCATGACGGGATTATAACATGGCACGGTCGTGAATTATGTTAGTGTTTAGTTTTCGCTCCTCTTGTTCTGCGCTTCAGTGCTAATATGGTTGATGTGGAGAAACTCTTCAGCTTTTGCTGCAACAGGCGCAGCTATCGGCGGAGCGGGAGGAGCGACTCCCACCAATGATGGAGCGTGTGGTGTCGCTACAACAGGCACAGCTTCCGGCCCAGGCCAGCCAGACAGATCCAGCCTACGCGCCCGTCGGCTGCCCCAGCGACTCCAGGTCCGCTGGAACGACCGCTCGTATGATTAGTGTATTTCAAACTATTCGCATATGTGTGTGAAGACTAGTTGCTGCTGCGTTTGGTCCCATCAAGAGGTTCATGTTAATTATATGCAGCAATCGTCGGGGGGAGATGTTGTGATCCCCCGCCGGCCGGCGTGCTTGCGCTGCCCCTGCCGGGCTTGGCCGGCGGCGGTGACCGTGGCCGGTGTGTGTTTGCATGCTTGTGGCCACAGCAGTCGGTGCTCGGGAGTCGGGCCTAATACAGCCTGCTACTGCACTGAGTATTTATGTGCGCGCGAGACAAAGCCGCAGAGCAAAACGGGATTATAACATGGGTCGGGCTGTCTGCTCGCGGCACTGGCTGGCCCCGTGTGTTCACATCGTCCGACTGCAATAAATTACTCAATGCCTTACGGGTCGGGTCGTCTGCGAGCAGTACTGGCCGGCCGCAATGTATTCATATTGTCCGACTGTAATAAACTGCTCAACGGAAACTCCAGCCTTCTTCCTGACGGACTCGAACAAATGTGACTACGATCAGTAAAGTGGACATTCCCACGATATTAGGAAGCAATATTACAGCTATATTAAAAACCAATATTGCAGGTAGGTATGTTGTCATATCAACATCTACACAACATATCCGCAAGATATCCACAACATTGTAGCAAAACGAGGCAATTTTTTACAACATTGTCACAAAAACAAAACAATATGTTAACCATATTGCCATAATATTGCAACAATGTTGTAGCAATATTTACCAAGCAATAATGCCCCAAATAACATTGTTGCAATATTTTGAAACATTGCTATCACAACAAGGCATTATGGCAAGGAATCATTTGTCTGGCAAAGGAGACAGGAGTATTTGGAATCTCTTGCGTAACAATAATACCATAAAAACATGTTTTTGTAGGGATTTTATATTAAATACAGGAATTATACCAGCATTTGACTTCCCGTAATGTTGCGGAACGTCAACTGTGGGACCAATCGATTTGGTATTCGATTGCGTAATCTTACACAATCGCAATTTTCTGACAGCCTAGCCAGAGGGAGCAAGTAGGCTCGAAGGCTAGAAGGATAGTACTGAGTTACGAAAACAGACGGCTCAGGTCATGTAGAATCAAGGTCAAGTCAAGGGGAATCACAATGCACGTTTTGGCGCCTCCGTGACCCCCCAGGAAGAGAACAGACGTCCATGAAGTCAGCGACAGATTGGCATTCGGATTCAGGGACGGATTCGCCCGGAGAGGCTTCTGCGATTTCGTTCAAATTCACACCATAGGCTCCTCGGGCTCTTAGCAATCCACTCCTAAAGTGATTTAGAGTGTGGAGGGGGCCAAGGTTAGGTTAGGCTTAGGTTAAACTGTAGTCTGGTCGATTAGATTGTACACTCAGATATTAGGATCCGAGATTTAGTTTGTAAATGACTCTGCTTAGTGATTTTCGAGACATGCACCACTCTCCAGGCTAAACTAAAAGAAAATATTATCGCTTACTAAATTACCTCGTGGTTATGTGCGTTAATTAGATGATTTCGACAGTATAGAGAGTCTAACAGGATCACCTCTGGCACCCTCATGTCTTATTCAAAATCATCCTCCCAAATCGCGCAACCCATCAAAACCAACCCTCTGCCCCTCTCTCTCTCTCAACTAGGTGCGCGACCAATGGCCGTCCTATTCCCACCTGACTGACATGTGTTTTCCCGGCAGTGCGGGGCGCCGCATACTGGGTATGACCGGCGGCTCCTCTGCCCGACCCCTGCTAGGGCTCCCCTGCCTGTGCGCCGCGGCTCACGCTGGCCTCGGCTGCTGAAGCGGCGTACTGCGGGGGCTGCCTGGCGGGTCGGGCTGCCGCCGGTGCTGGCCCTGTTGGCGCTGCGGCCACCCGCTGAGCGCGGTGGCGCCCTCTGAGGGGCGGAAGGTGGCTCCACCTGTCCTCTCGACCCTACCTGGCTGGAGCTGTAGAGGGCGCACCCCGCCGGTGCGCCTCTCGCCGGGGGCTGAGCGCCCCAGCGGCGAGTGGTGGCTTCGGCGGCCTGCTCGCGGCGAGGTCCTGTGGTGCGAGCTGTTTGTGGACGGGTCGGTGCTGCGGACCGCTGCTCGCGGCTGCGATGTGCGCCGGTCGGGCGGTGGCGCCGCGTATGTTTGGCGCTCGGTGGCGGGAATGATGCGAGATTTCCTGTGGTGCTGAGACCCAGGTATTTTTTGATTGTGTACTGTTTTTATGTCGATTTTTAACAAGCCGGCCGGCAATAGGTATTTTAGGGTGCGCACCCATTATCAAGCGTTTTACTCAGTCACAAACTGTGTATGTCTGCTGTTGCACTGTATAATTGTGCTTGCTTCTGAATACATGTATGGTCATATTTTAGGTCACATTCACCCGTTCACCCGCTAGAGGTGAAAACGCGAAATTTACCTGAAACGGCGTCTCCTCCGATTTCGGTCAAATTCACACCATAGCGTCGTCGGGCCCTCAGCAACTCACCCCTAAAATGTTTATACGTCACATTCATCTGTTCACCCGCTAGAGGTGAAAAAATAAAATCAACCCGAAACAGCGTCTCCGATTTTGCTCAAATTCACACCATAGGCTCTTCGGGCCCTCAGCAACTCATCCCTTCAGTGATTGTACGTCACATTCACCCGTTCACCCGCTAGAGGTGAAAAACTGGAATTCACCCTGAAACGGCGTCTCCTGCGATCTCGCTCAAATTCACACCATAGGCTCCCCATGCCCTCAGCAATCCACCCCTAGAGTATTTATACGTCACATTCACCCGTTCACCCGCTAGAGATGAAAAAGTGAAACTCACCCGGACCGGACTCTCCTGCTATTTCGCTCAAATTCACACCATAGTCTTGTCAGGCCTGCAGCAACTCACCCCTCAAGTGATATTCCGTCACATTCACCCGTTCACCCAACCGAGGTGAAAAAGTGAAATTCAAGCGAAACGGTGTCTCCTCCGATATCGCTCAAATTTACAACATAGGCTCCTCGGGCCTCAGCATTTCAGCCCGAAAGTTATTTTACCTCACATTCACCCGTTCACCCACTAGAGGTGACAAATTCAAATTTAGCCGAAACGGAGTCCCCTGCTATTTCGATCAAATTCACACTTTAGGCTCTTCGGGCCCCCAGCAACTCGCCCCCAAAGTGATTGTACGTCACATTCACCCGTTCACCTGCTAGAGGTTAAAAACTGAAATTCACCCGAGACGGCGACTCCTGCGATCTTGCTCAAATTCACACCATAGGCTCCCCATGCCCTAAGCAACTTACCCCTAGAAAAATTATACGTCACATTCACCCGTTCACCCACTGGAGGTGAAAAGTGAAATTCACCCGAAACGGCGGCTCCGATTTTGCTCAAATTCCTACCATAGGCTCTTCGGTCCCTTAGCAACTCATCTCTAAGGTGAATATACGTCACAATTGTTCATCCACCAGAGGTGAAAAGTGAAGCTTTTCACCTCTAGTGGGTGAACGGGTAAATGTGACTAAAATCAATTCAGGTGTGAATTGCTTAGGGCCCATGGAGCATATTGTGTGAATTTTAGCTAAATCGCAGGAGACGCCAATTTGGGTGAATTTTACATTTTCACATCTGGCGGACGAACGGGTAAATGTGACGTATCATCACTTTAGGGGTGAGTTGCTGAGGGCCCGGCAAGCCTATGGTGTGAATTTGAGCGAAACTCGGAGGAGACACCGTTCCGGGTGAATTTCAATTTTTCACCTCTAGTGGATGAACGGGTAAATGTGACGTAAAATCACTTTAGGTGTGAATTACTGAGGTCCCGAGAAGCTTATGGTGTGAATTTAAGCTAAATTGCTGGAGACGCCATTTTGGCCGAATCCGTCGCTGAAGATGCTGTTTCGGGTGAATTTCAATTTTTCACCTCTAGCGGGTGAACGGGTGAATGTGACGTATGATAAGTTTGGGGGTAAATTGCTTAAGGCCCCAGGAGCATATGGTGTGAATTTAAGCTAAATCACAGGAGGCGCCAAATCGGGTGAATTTCACATTTTCACCTCTAGCAGATGAACGGGTAATTGTGACGCATCATTACTTTAGGGGTGAGTTGCTGTGGACCCGAAAAGCCTTTGGTGTGAATTTGAGCGAAATCAGAGGAGACGCCGTTTCATGTGAATTTGACTTTTCCACCTCTAGCGGGTGAACGAGTAAATGTGACGGAAAATAAATTTAGGGGTGAGTTGCTGGGGGCGCGACGAGCCTATGGTGTAAATTCGAGCAAAATCGAAGGAGACTCCGTTTTTCGGGTGGATTTCGCTTTTTCACCTCCAGCGGGTGAATGGGTGAATGTGACGTATAATCACTTTAGGGGTGAATTGCTGAGGGCCCGAGGAGCATATGGTGTGAATTTGAGCAGAATCGGAGGAGACACCATTTCTGGTGAATATCACTTTTTCACCTCTAGCGGGTGAACGGGTGAATGTGACGTAAAATCAATTCAGGTGTGAATTGCTGAGGGCCCATGGAGCATATTGTGTGAATTTGAGCTAAATTGCAGGAGACGCTGTTTCGGGTGAATTTCACTTCTCACCTCTAGCGGATGAACGGGTAAATGTGACGTATAATCACTTTAGAAGTGAGTTGCTAATGGCTCGACGAGCCTATGGTTTGAATTTTAGCTAAATCACAGCGAGACGCCATTTTGGGCGAATCTGTCGCTGAATCCGACCGCTGAAGACGCCGTTCCGGCATTTCATTTTTCACATCTAGCGGATGAACAGGTAAATGTGACGTAAAATCAATTCAGGTGTGAATTGCTGAGGGCCCGAGGAGCATGTGGTGTGAAGTTAACCTAAATCGCAGGAGACGCCGTTTTGGGCGAACATGTCGCTGAAGATGCCGTTTCGGGTGAATTTCACTATTTCACCTCTAGCGTGCGAACAGGTGAATGTGACGTAAAATCACTCTAGGGGTGAATTTCTGAGGGCCCGAGGAGCACATGGTGTGAATTTGTGCTAAATTGCAGGCGACGCCATTTCGGGTGAATCCGTCCCTGAATCCGACCCTGAAGACGCCGTTTCGGTTGAATTTCACTTTTTCACCTCTAGAGGGTGAACGGATGAATGTGACTGAAAATCACTTTAGCGATGAGTTGCTGAGGGACCAGAGAGCCTATGGTAGGAATTTGAGCAAAATAAGTGACTCTGATTCGGGTGAATTTCAGTTTGTCACCTCTAGCGGATGAACGAGTGAATGTGGCGTACAATCACTTTAGGGGTGAATTGCTGAGGGCCCGACGACGCTATGGTGTGAATTTGACCGAAATCGGAGAAGACGCCGTTTCAGGTGAATTTCACTTTTGACCTCTAGCGGGTGAACAGGTGAATGTGATGCATAATCACTTTAGGGATGAGTTCTGGAGGGCAAGGGGAGCCTGTGGTGTGAATTTAATTGAAATAGCATGAGACGCCGTTTCGATTGAATTTTACTTTTTCACCTCTAGCGGTTGAACGGGTGAATGTGATATAAATCACTTTAGGAGTGAATTGCTGAGAGCCCGGGGAGCCTATGGTGTGAATTTGAACGAAATCGCAGGAGACGCCTTTCCGGGCGAATTCGTCAATGAATCCGAATGCCAATCTGTTGCTGACTTCATGGACGTCTGTTCTCTCTCTGGGGGTCACGGAGGCGCCGAAACGTGCAATGTGTCCCCTTGATCCGACCTTGACTCTACATGAGCTCATCTGTCGGTCTTAGTAACCCGGTACTATCCGTTTAGCATTCGGGCTTACTGGCTCTCGGAAGGGGATTAGAATAGCTCTCCTCTTCCTGGGGGGTCACGGAGGCGCCAAACGTGCATTGTGATTCCCCTTGACCCGACCTTGACTCTACATTACCTGAGCCGTTTTTTTCGTAACTCAGTACTATCCTTCTAGCCTTCGAGCCTACTTGTTCCCTCTGGCTAGGCTGTCAGAAAATTGCGATTGTGTAAGAAAATTGCGCGCCAAATCGATTGGTCCCACAGTTGACGTTCCCGGTGGGTCCCAAGTTAATGGGATTTGATGCATCAGAATGTAAACAGATTTTACGCCACCGTAGTTTAGCCCATGCCAGTTCTCGGAGCCGTCCCGGCCCGCTGAAGAGGGGAATCGTGGGTCACCGCTATTGGTGACCTCCACAATCGACCCCCGAAGAGTCCACCAAGCTACCACCACTACCATCGATCCTGGACACAGCACGTCGTCCCGGAGCCGTACGGGTCGTCCCCCCTGTGAGATTTGCGCTAAGTAGTGCAAGGACTTTTCAGGACGTCAGTAAAGTAAAGAATATCCGCCAACCCATCTTTAACCGGAGCCAACCCGTCTTCCACAGCAGTGCGCCAGCTTGGTCCGTTGAAAGGGATGTGACAGGGCCACGCCGCCACAGACCACGTTGCGAGGTCATGTCCCGCGCCGCCGAGGACATCGCCGCCGCCAGAGTCGCTAAGCTCGTACCTCTCCTGGTTTTCCCTCTGGAAATAGGGGCATGAACCTACCGTGATTTCACCGGAGTAAAGCTCATTATTTGTAGAGTGGTGTTATGAGAAGTGGTGATATACATGTAAGTACCTATATACATGTAAGTACCTGATATACATACCGGTACCTCAGCCCCATTTTTGTTTCTCCGGTTTCAAGGGTGTTTCAACCGCTGAATTTCGGTTCAGGTGAAAACGGTCGGTGTGTAGCGAGGACATGGTGAAGGTGGGCGTAAAGCCCAACTAGTTCTTACATGTTATCACATCATTTTGCCATTTATGCGAAACGAAGTGTTACATCGCGGCTCTTTATATCCCCACTGTTTCCCAACAAGGTCATCGCCACAGGACACCGAGACTACCAGTGGATCAATTGTTCTTCTTATGGGTGAGATAAAGCTGCCCTGTACTCAGTCCGTTGTTAAACTGTTCCGATTTTCATTCTAAAAGTTAAACGGCTTTAATCACGCTGTCTTCACCACGGGGAGGGTGGTCGTTTATCCCACTCTGCTGTAATACCCAGATGGACCACTGGCCTGCCCATCGGTCCCAGCAGTGAATGACTGGTGCTTTGGGTGAAGTTCATTTTGTCCAGTGTCTAGCGAAGGAAAATTGACTTTTGGCGAAGACGAAGACAGTTTCTGTACAGAACCAGAACTCAGAGCACGTATCAAACGGTGGAAAGCTATCGAAATACGCATAATACGTAAATTATCTAAGGATGGATGTATTCAGCTTTGTCTTGCGGAATGGGGAGGCCACTGCCTTCTACCGTGTCAAGAGGCGGCTGACCTAGTCTTTATATTTCCATCAGCACGATTCGCACGTTCCTTGCTAGCTCTCAATGTCAAAAATGTTCGTAAAATAGTTCCGTGCTGTTCATTGCATGTTACTCACATATTTCCGCGTTTGAGCTGCAAACCATAGACGTAAGACACACTGCAATAACAATTCCGTGTATTGTCATTCGGGTGGAATACGCAAAATTATCATTTGTAGTAAAGTGGCATCACCAAACGTCTCTTGATGCAGTGCACAACACGGGGCAGAAGTGTGCTGGAGTCAACTGAATTATACAGAGGACTTCACATGCTCATTTGTGAGCTAAAACATTTTTTATTTTCATCATCTTTTTTTCATTCATTTTACATAATGATAGGGAACAGAAGTAAGGGAACAGAACAGCAAAAGATGACATGAGCAGAGCAAAGCAATAAGGAGCAACAAAAGGAAGACATAGGTATACAGCATCGAACAAAGGAAGCAGGCGAGCACGTAGATTACGAAAACGAGAAAAGCCGATACAAAAACAAACGAAACAGAACAAACGAACTGAGGAGAAAACATAATGCCAAAACACACTTGCAAGCAGTGAAAGTTGAGCGCAAACAATACAGACAGGAACAAATACAAATAAACGTAGTTAAATTATTAATAGATAAGTACAGTAGATAAGTAGCGGACCCACATATGTTGAGTTGTTTAGTCTAACGAAACCATTACTAAGCGAAAATAAGGAGGAAAAACCGAAGCCAATACAAATACAAAACAAAAAACAAACCAAAACGAAAACAAGGAGAAGACATTTCAGCAAGTAAGCAGGACGAAGAAGTGTTCGGCGAGATCAAGAATAAGACACTAATCGAATCAGACCAACGAACAGAACAAAAACAAAAAGCTGCAAACAGAAGAGAACAAAAAGAAACGCGCGGAAGACAAAACGAGCCCGCAAAACAACTGGTTGCATTTGAAATGATTGTTTTGGTAAAACACCCAGCATAATTTGTTGACGCCTCATAGATGCTGTATCTGATCCGACAATAAGATGGCTCTTCTCAGTGGAATACCTTATCATTTTAGCATCTTCATATCATGCTGAGTTTGGCACCCGTAGATGTTTTCCCCAGAAGACATATCCCGCACAGGCACGGGTAGCGCAGCGGCACGTGCGTCTGAGTGCCCACTTCTTCACTGAGTGCTACACATCAGGCAGATGGCCACGAAGTAGGCCTCGTTGCAGCAGTGGGCGCAGGTAGGTGTCGGTCGGTGTCCCATCCGGTCAAGGCGCTACTCCAAGCCTGTCCAGCGCCCGGTTTGGAGCTGGCACACCGTGACCGCGGTGTCACGGTTGTACCGACCGATGGATGACAGCGCGTGGTCCCACATGTTACTGTGGTGCTAGCAATTAGACCCAATGTTGTTTCGCCGACCTAGAAACTGTTCTCACAGGTGTTGGGGTCGACTCCGTCGTCATCTTGTGGTAGGA
>JAOTON010001638.1:0-62701 GCA_034440635.1 Lepas anatifera
AAAGTCAAACAGGTTGCTAGTTTGGAGTTTTTTATTTGGATTGTGTAGTTTATATTAACGGTAATTGAAATCGGCAAATGATCACTGATATCGGACAGCAGAACGTTGTTCTGGGTGATGATGGATAGGTCATTACCACAAAGTTGTCAACGTGATCAGGGTAATATTGGGTGCTGCTGCTATTCTAGTAGGGAGGGATATGCATGGAAAACAGCCAGCTGCGGATACCATATTGAAAAATTGGGGGGCTGCTTTCAGATGTCGCTATTTTTAGTAGATCGATGTTGTAATCGCCCCCAGTATGGCATGTTTTTGCTCCCTGCCTATTTCTTCAAGTTCACTTAGTACTAATCATCTACCAAGTTTCACTTAGTACCAATCATCTAGCGCATTTTTCACCAGCCGAAATGAGTGAAAACACATGATTGTCGATGACTAAACATATCATAATTAGTAACTGAACGGTGTTTTTAGTCAACCCTACTTGGCGCGTGAATCATGGAAGAGTTCTAACGGTGGGGCTGAATGGTATACAAGATATACGTGTCACAACATATATTTTGGTAAGGTCTGAAAGAGAGAAATTTACAGATAGCTTCAGGAACCTGCAGCACATTACTTAGAGACAGCAGTGGAGACTCTGGTGTCAACACTATTATTTTTCCCGAATGCATGAAATGATACCTGAAATGCCTTTTCAGTCAGCTTTGAACATGTCGTCATGTCGAACAATGTCGTCAAATTTGTGACACATCAAAACCAAATTTGATGAAATCGTGAAAAGTGTGTGCTAAGGATATTCTGAAAAACTTCCGAAAGACAATTAAACAGCCGAGGATAGATACATTCACTTCTCGAATACTCACTTCTCGCCCCGACGATCATATTCAGTTTTGGTGATCTCAATGATAAAGAGGTACCGATACCGATATACCGATATAAAGATATCCGATATAAGACAAGCAAACATATATGTCTGCTTTGCCTTAATTTGCCTCTTGCGAGGGCTGCGGATGCGCTCGATAACACTGAGTTCCGCCCGCAGTGCCTTGATTTCCACTACATCAGCTGCAAGCGGCGGGTGCCAGAGGCTTGGCTGACCCAGTCTGTCCCTCTGAGGTGAAAAACCCCCTTTCAGGATCACCAGCGGTGCGTGATGCTCACATGAATGCACGCATCACACTCCCGTTCCCCCTCGTAAGGGAGGATAAACCACAAAGCCAGCCTTCTCCCGTGTGCCAAATGTAAAGCCAGAGAGCCGGGGCGGTCAATATGATATTGAATATGGCGGCAAACTTCAATACAGTTGGTTGGAAATTGTCTGCACCATCCTAAAGACGGAGTGATTGTTTTCTTCTACTAAGAAAATGTTGATAAAAACTTTGAGCCCATAGCTTGAAAATATTCGCCTGTTGTATCCGGCCAGTATGCATACATTATATTTGTTCACCCTCGCCGGGCCTAGTGACGAAAGAGGGTCAGGATTTTAGAGGGGGATATGGAATTTTCGTTACATTTATTTCTAGTCAACGTCATAGGGCTGGTGCTCAAATTTCCAATTTCAGAGGGCACTCAGCGTCCCTGTTCTCCCTCATCCCTTCCCCCACGGCGTCGTCCATGAACCTCAGCAATGCAGGACGAAAGCCAACGAGAGCGGCTTGATATCGCGTCCAGTACTTTACTGACCTGACGACAGTCAGCACAGTTCGTCATCCGCAGAATACCTTGAAGAGTGTCGCTACCCTTTTATCATATATACAGAGTCGTCGTGGTCGCCAGCCGGTGAGGGCAACCCACTGGTTCATAAGGCTGCTTCATACCCTTCAAGACCCACTGCTTCATAAGACCCACTGGGGTTCATAAGACTAACATGGCTCAACCAGTTTAACAACGGCTAAAACATGAGGGCCGGTAGATCTTCCACTTCCAGCAGACATAAAACCACAAACTCACCGCACAAAACTACTCCGAAATGGGCCCATTGTCACATTAAGCTCCTGCCGACAACGAAATATTCTGATTGTTCCCAACTTAACTAGAACGAAAAATTAAGTGGGGAAAGTTGAGGAGCAGGTTCCTTGCTGCCCCCCCGCCCCCTCCACTCCTGACTCCTCGTGATTATGCAATGTACGATGACGCAATGCAAGATCATTTTGCAGTTCTGGAAGGCAGCGTCTATGAAACTACTAGATCAGGATGCTTTCATTACTGAAGATATTGGCTGCTGGTAATAAAAAAGTACAACGTATTCGAATAAAGGGCATGGCATGGAAGGCCTGTCCCCATCTACTCACCCAACAATTTTCCAGCTTCAGCCCAATTGGGAGAATATCGGAACTATTTTAACCAGCCATTGCAGAAAGCAGCGAGGAGGTAATTTTTTATGTTTAGATGGAATTTCTATTAGATGGAATGGATAAGATATTTATGGATAATTTTGGGGGAAGTGTGTTGTCAGCAACCGTTCAAAGATTGAATGCCCCCTCACGTTTTGTTTCCGGTGGTGAGCCCTGTGAATAATTACCCCCTGTTCCGGGACAGATACAATCTAAGAAGAATGCCGACACACCCCACCCATACCTGATCACCCCTCTGTCTCTCTCCCTCTCTCTCTATCTCTCTCCCACTCTGCGGGCAGACGTCGGTATCCGGCGAGCGGGACACGCCGGAATCGGGGGGCACGCGTCCTTTCCCAGGCACAGCCGTACCAGACCACGGTGCGAAGGTGACAAACAACAACTAAGAGGGCCAGTTGGATGCACAACGGAGGACCACGTCCTTTGCTTATTCTCACTCCCCATTAAATAGCTGTAAGAAGTGCAAATACTTGGGCAAAAAATAACTATTAAGATTCGGCAAGCACTAGGAATTAGTTTCTGTTGATAATAAAAGGATATGTAAATGTTTTACGACATATAAAAGTGTTGACATTCATTATTCCGTGTACCAGAAGTTCTCCAGTCATATTCTTTGCATGGTTCTGGAGGGACATTTTTCACCTCTGGAGGCCTGTTCATTACCGCCCGGAAACCTGACCACCAGAAATGCCTCTCCTGGTCATCCTTGCCCCATCGTTCTGCTGATGTAATGCGTAATTTGGTGTCGCCCAGTGCGTTATTCTGGCGGTATCTGGCCACAGGGGGCGCAATCATCGCCACAGGCCGCGCTGCAGGGGGTAGAGGGAAGCCAAAGACAGCGATTTCTGTCTAAGGATCGTTTTTTGTTGGATTTCCTCTGGATGATTTGTTCCGGAATAGACGCATAGGTGAGATATAACATGGGGATACAGGTCGTTCTTTACCTTACTATATGCAGAACTCTGTCACAGTTCTATCCCACCGTCATGTGCTCAAATGGCAATGCAAGCTATTTTGCTTTAAGCCCACATAGCTTCACAAAGTGTGAAAGAAACGTATTGTCTGGTCACCAATGCACTTATTTCCAACAGGGTGGGACACAACAGAGCTCGGTGCAGCGCAAACCGTACGCATCTGAGAAACAAATATAGGTATCAGGCCTTTCAAAATTGTCATCACCAAGAGAATGAATGCCTCGTTACGGCTTCGTACACTATGTAGCTTGTATCAATACAATGTCGAACTTTGAGACCGAACGTCAAACGGATTGTCGCCCTAAGCGACAAACCAACAGCTGAGGCTATAGGAAGTTACCAACCTACACTTTGCTGGTGGGAGCTGCGAATGCCAAATATAGCATTATTCAGGGGACCTGCTGACAAGCCGGGAAGTCCACCATTTATTTCGCTTCTCCTTTACTCCGGAGCTTGCGGGCCCTTCAAATGGTAGTAGAGTGATGGTAGCAGTTTCTACAACCAAAAAGTAGCAGGAAAGCGGATAGCGGTCTCAAAAGTATTCAAAACCGCTACCGCTAACGACAGCCTGTGAAGAAGGTCACCGACGCCACAAAAATAGGACGTAGAGCTTGGATGAAATGTTGTTCACCATCAGAAGATTATGTGGATGAGCAAGTGCTGCCTTGAGGGTCATTATAGTTAGGAGTATTGTAAGTAAGGTAAACCTATCCCTCATTGAATTTATCATATAAAGATCGTCCAAAATTACTCGAAAGTGCAAAAGTAGTAAATATTCTACTCATATTTTGACCCTTAACCTTCGACAGGGTCGATTAAAATATAAAAAAGAAGCACTAGTAGCCGTAGCGGTTTCATTTCGCCAAGGTATCGGAAGAAGCAGTAGCGTTTTCAAAAATTTGTTAGCGGCGCCCACCCCTGCCTGCTTTGGCGTGTACAGAGACACGTCTCAGTCTCGGCCTCGCCTGGCTGCAAAAAGTCGTAACTGTTTTCTCATTACCACTGCGCTTCTTTGCACCATAGTGCTTCTGCACTAACTTCGAATAGTTGGTCATTGAAAGCAGCATTACATTGTTTTTAGTCTCTTCTGATAAAACAAGTAACTATTTTTGCCATTTCTAGGGACTTTAACAAGTGCCAAAATAATGCGACTCTGACATGAACTCAGTCTGTAGTTTTATTGTTGCGCATGAAATGCTTTAGGATCCTATCATATGGCTTATCCGTTTTCTTCTAATCCATCTCCCAAAATCATTGGTGACATTTTTGCGTAAGTTTGTTATAAATTCAGAATATTTAATAGGAAATCAAACGTGAATACATTAACTTACCAGGTCGGTCTCTGATATGGGTCCTATACTCTTCAGCTGAATGTCCACTTCGACGACCGTGGGAGAGCCTGAAAATACATGAGCCAGTTACCTGTACATCAGTTCTGCCATCCCCAGTAAACTAATTCACCGCCCAGAGAAGGAATTCACCCAAATAAAAGTGCAAAGTTGTTCACGACTCAGATGCAACGAATCTGGAACGAAAATAAACGACTCCATAACTCGATTGTGAGAACCAAACGTTTCTCCAGGAGACTTTAAAGACAAGTCAGAAGATGGTGCTGTGTGAGTGGTTTTATTTTTGCACTTATTTCAGGTTGTTTTTCCACTCAATGTAACAGTTTTTTGTGTCAGATTCAGAAAATAATATCTTTCAGAGTCAAATATGTTTTTAAGTTGGATGAAAACGAAGAGTCGTCTATCAGCTCAACTTTTGTTCTGCCGAGTCCTATTTTTTTAGCTTCTTAGGCTGGTTTCTAAAATTTTCGAAACCGAAAGTGCAGGATTGAGTGAGCAAGTACTCTCACTCAAACGTAAAGCCATGTCACACACTTTTGACACACCTAATTGGATCAGTGAGCCCATGTTTGCTCTCATTTTGAGCGATGCAAGCCTGAGTCGTGCACAGCTCTGTAACCAAGAACCTTTTATATTTTTTAAATCAACGTAATTAGTGATACAAGAGCAACGTTTTTTGTAAGCATCTTGCTGAGGAAGAAAATGTACAGTTAAAATCATTCGTAAAGAAATACAAATTCAAAAACAGCTCGAAAGAACATCCCTTAGGAATTCATCAAAAACAGAATACAATGTATGAAACCTTTGAAACAACCAATAAAACTGGGAAAACATTTCACATCACACCTGACCTGGAAAGCAAAGCTTTTAACACTATTTCTATCAGGCTCCTGGCTACCTGTATCTCTGTCAGGGAGGGGGCAGATTCGGCATCCCACTCCTTCTCTAACATCTCAAAACCTAACAATCCGATTTAAGCAATTCAAAGTGGAATCGATTTCTCTCAAGCTGAACTCCATTCTCAAAACAAGATCAATATCAAGTTTCTGAAAATTGTAACCGCGCACTTGCAAAATGTATACAGGTAGTTACCGTGTTCATATTCTCCATAAGTCTTAGCCTTGTGATTTGATGTTCACAAAACTAGTATGCATTGATTGTGAATTGATGCACAATTGTCATAGACTGCAATTATGCAAAAATTCAAAATTCAATGGCGGATTCAGGGTCACAATTATATGGTAAAATGCATATATTTTACCAGTTTTATGTAGCATAGATAAGCAAACGTCAGATACTGCGTGACATCTTTCACTTAGAGATAAATATAACAATGTTAAAACATAACCAAGTGTAGATGCAAGAAAGCAGAATAATAGAATTAGACGTTTTTACTAAATCGCAAATTTCTAAAACCACGTAGGGGAAGTCTGTGCAAGAGTACGCACTTAACTTTCTAAAGGCAATCACTTTTCTCCTATATGTCTAACAGCTAAAACTCGTATATGGTTGTTTAGCTTGAATAATTTTCTATGTATGGTCCATGTTTCAACTCGATGTCTTTTAAAGGATCTCGCCACGAGCCCATAAGAAATAAAGTCAAGTGCGTACTCTTGCCGGAGTGGGTTGGTAAGAGTACGCAAAGAGAGGGGGCTGGAGTACGCATTGATGCCTCGCTGTGCTTTAGGTGCATAGTCCATGTCACGAAGTTTTTTGTCGCCAAACTAGGCGATTTTATGATTTTATATCGTTCTGAATATACAAGAACTATGTTCCAACGTTTTGTTTTCCAAATATGAATTACGGGCTCTGTCCCGAGCGAAAATTGAATTTTCCTATCTCTTAAGCATGCGCACTCTTGCACAATGGTCTACTGCGTACTCTTGCCGGACATGCTCCCTTGGGAAGACAGTTCATAAACATGTTGGCAGGCGTTTTAGCGTGAGCTCCGGTCCCGCAGCTCAGTCCTAGCTCAGCTTTCTTCTGATGACAGACCGTAATAAAATACTTTTGAGAATAGAAGCATGGTCTACAATTTTACCTAGTTAAGACATCTTACATCAAGGGTGCCCAGAAACTTATTTTGCTCTGTGCTTCCGCGGAAAAACAGGAGCACGTTGAATATTTTTGTGCAGCCTAGTCACTGACCTTGCTTTTTTTATACCAGGGTATCCACCATCTCAGTGGTTGCTAAGTAACCAAAACAGCTGCCGCGTACTCTTATCTCCTGCGTACTCTTACCCACCCTTACCCTACATATGTTTCTCAGCTATTGGTACTTTTCATATTGCACAATTTTTATCCACCGATACAAAGCCCAGGGGGAGTTCTGAATGATCTTATGCCCGTTATCCACCTATAGATGAACTGTAATCTTTTTAGTCTGGATGCTGATCTCATTCATTGCACTTAG
The DNA here is from genome assembly GCA_034440635.1 of Lepas anatifera. Lineage (NCBI taxonomy): Eukaryota > Metazoa > Arthropoda > Thecostraca > Lepadidae > Lepas > Lepas anatifera. Next base: position 7,094 of record JAOTON010001638.1, read on the forward strand.
CGTACTAAAGTATATTTACACATGCGTGAAACCCGCTATTTACGTTAGCTGAGTACATTTATGGCATCTTATTATTACATAATAAAGGGTGGGGAATATGGTACGGTTACTTCTGTTTCTCCCGTTTGTCCTGTACGCAGTCTATACATTCTGAAATCATACAATCCAATTACATTTGAAACCCTCATTCTGAGTTGCTGGAACCGCCTCTGTAAAAAAATTATATGAAATGTAAATGAACTATCACCCGACATATTATTAAACATCAAGGGTTTTTAGCTGCTCTCGATATGGTTACCGATGGATCTGTAGTACGAATAACGCACCATATAGACATGATAGTATTCGGTTTGCGAATAGATGCTCCCAAAATATTGCACCAGGTAGTTGTAAATATATTATGGAATCTGAAAATAAAAAATCATATATGATTAGTTTTAGGAAAATTCAAATAGTTCCAAAGACCTATCACAAACCGTTTTAAAGATATTTATATCTCGGAAAAAACATGACGGGTCCGCAGAATCTGCTTCCCCTGACACGAACAAGGTTAGGAAAAGATCCTTGAACAACAACAACAACAAAAACTAACCTTGTCGAGAAACACAACAAAAAATAAAATATGGAAGAAATCTAAAAAAGCAGCTGATGAAAGAGGAATGGGAAAGTTATCTATAATTATAGCCCAGCTCAGAGGGTCAGAAATATTTTGCCCAGAAAAACGTTGTAAGCGACACTGCATGCATGACAGCTATGACGCGCTATAATACTGTTTTGAAAACATTAGTCTGGGTTAGTATCTTAATGTTCACTGTTCCAATTGCAGAAATACCGGTTGACCTGGTGCGATAAAACTTGAGATTCACCAGCATGCCCTTGAAAAGTGCGAGACCATTAAATCAGCATAAATGAAACCAAAGCACTGTAACGCTTCCATCTAAGGCCATTTTTCTTCTCCTGCGAGCATCTGGTGCCAACAAACGGCGATTTCTCATCATTAAGCAAACAATCAGGGACAGACATCTTGGCCGAGCCGAATCAAATCAAGGTGAATGCCCCGGGGTCCCAGCGCGACTTCTGGCAGCCTCCCAATCACATCCGTCTGCCCCTCGTCTCGCTACACTGCTCTAAGTCTGCCGATCCTTGTTACTCATGCCCCGGCTTCACGGGCGGCGAGCAGCACGCTGTCTTTTTGCGCTACGCTCGGGCATAATCTGCAGTTGTTGTCGCCGATAATGCTAATCGTGCTCGCTCGTGCGACGCAGGCAACGTCTTCGGCCACGCTCGACCGGCACCCCCCCCCTACCCTCCCCTACAGCTGCCATTTACGTACACCATCGACCAGAAATGGCCACAGACGGGAGGAGCTGATTGACGTCATACAAAAAAACGCACGTGATCTTTCTGTAAACACACGACAGCCGTTTTTATGTCACGTTCGGCAGATGTACGGAAGGTTGCTGGGGAAAAAAACGGGGCTGAGACAGCGGTCACGTGACCTGCAGTCGGCTGACAAACAAGGGCAGCAGTAATTCCGAGTGTTATTGATCAAACCGGAGTATCTAGAAAGCTGTCCATATCAGGCAACAGGTAGTCCAGCTGACTGGTGTCAGATTACAAATGTTTCTTTGTCAGAAGCGCTCGGTGTTCCGAACATGTTTTGCCGACTAGAGCGTGTTTTCTCTACATATCATGATTTGAATTCCAAATTCTGCAATACATTAATCTCCGCCCCACCGGGGGTCCGGCGCCACCTTCGTCCCACCGGGGGCATCGATGGCCCCCCTCTAACTCCGAAAATATGAAGGTTAACGCAAATCTACAAAGCGCATTAGAAGGATCGCTTGAATTCAGTAGGATGTTACTTCACATTTTTAAGCGCTCAGGTCAATGGTTTGACCTCTAGAGGTCAAGCTAGGTCAAGAAAGGCTATTTTCACTCAAATATGCAATGCTTAGCAAACTGGGCATAACTCTTATGCCATTAGAGCTATTGAGATCTGGTAAAGTACATTTGATAGGAAAATGCCCGACCTTTTCTCGCTATGTGAAACGTAATGACCTCCCGCCAGTGGTTTGACCTCCAGAGGTCACCTCGTGACCTCATATGACCTGAGGTCACGAAAGGTGAGAAAGTGACCTAGCCTTATATCAGATGAAAGCCAGTGATGAGACATACAAGATGATGTTTGATTAAGCGCTCTAGCTGAATTAGGTCAAAAGTAATTGTTAAAATACTGTTTTTGACCCCTGGTGACCTTGGATGACCTCGGAAAGATCAAAGGGAAAATATGGCCCCTGGGATAGGTGAAAAGGTGTCCAAGAACGCTCTTCTGAGCAAGCCGACCATTTGCAATCGTTTTTGTGACTTTTAGATCATAAGACAGCTTTTCTCCATATTTTTTCAATGGGAGAGGTCACTTCATGACCTGACCTCAGGTCCCGACATAGAAAAATCCCGGATATACATCTTGTAGACCCTGGAAGAGTCATGAAGTGTAGGAAGTTTCAAATCGATCGAGTTCGAAATGTAGCTCTTACAGAGCTCAAAAGTTGAAGTGAGGTGACCTTGGTTGACCTCGCCTGGTGACCTGACCTTTAGTGGCCCAGGGTAAAAAATTCAGGGATGGTGAGAAAGTGATGGGGTGAGAAGAAGAGCCCTCAACCGCGGTGCTGCGTCTCCTCGTTTTTCTGCTATCCCGGAAAAACCTTAGGAGGGCCATCGATAGCCCTCGGTGGGGCGAGGGGTAACCTCAATAATTTGTTTACGCATATTTTCGTTTTTTTCTTTCTTTATCTGATTTTTTTTCTAAAAAAGTACAAAACTTTGTGTGGGAACTACACACGGGTGAACATTCGTACGAGGTAAAAGCAGTATCTATACCATATCTGGATACTCTAAGTCTACTCACATGTTTCAGAATAATCAATACGAGCGGAGTTCAGTCTTCTTGCTTGTTTAGACGCAGATGCTTACCCCCAAAGTCAGGCCGCAGACTGTTGTCGTACCCCAGTAGCAGGCTGTCCAGCAGATGCGAGACGTCCCCGTGACTGTTCTGCTGCGGTGCCTTACTGCTGAAGACCACACACCTGCCACAGGAGGTGGACAGATGGATACGATTCACATGGTTGATGTTATGTTGCAGGAGAGAGAAAGAAAGAGAGAGAGAGAGAGAGAGAGAGAGAGAGAGAGAGAGAGAAAGAAAGAGAGAGAAAGAGAGAGAGGGAGAGAGAAAGAGAATGAGAAAGAGAGAGAAACAATTGAAATGCTTAGTTCCCTCCTCAGATTTTTCCCCAGCTACCTTAGATCACTGCTACAGCACGTTCTCCCCAAAAGAGTTTTCCACCTCATCTGCTGTATCGGTAGTTAGCTTAACCCTCGCCCCACCGGGGGGCCATCGATGGCCCCCTAAGGTTTTTCCGAGATAGCAGAAAAATGACGAGGCGCAGCGCCGCGGTTGAGGGCTCTACCTCTCACTGCATCATTTTCCCATCATCCCTGAAATTTTTTACCCCGGGTCACCCAAGGTCAGGTCAACAGACGAGGTCAACCAAGGTCACCTCACTTCACCTTTAGAGCTCTGTAAGAGCTACATTTCAAAGTCGATCGATTTGAAACTTCCTACACTTCATAACCCCTCCAGGGTCTACAAGGTGTATATCCGGGATTTTTCGATTTCGTGCCCTGAGGTCAGGTCACGAGGCGACCTCTCCCATTGGAAAAGCATGGAGAAAAGTTGTTTCATGATATAAAAGCCACAAAAATGATTGTAAATACTCAGACTGCTCAGAACAACGTTTTTGGACACTCTTTCACGGATCCCAGGGGTCATATTTGCCCTTTGACTTTTCCAAGGTCATCCAAGGTCACCAGAGGTCAAAAACAGTATTTTAACAATAACTTTTGACTTAATTGAGCTAGAGCGGTGAAACAAACACCATCGTGTTTGTCTTGTCACTGGCTTTCATTTGATATACGGCAAGGTCACTTTTTGACCTTACGTGACCTCAGGTCATATTAGGTCACGAGGTGACCTCTGGCGGTCAAACCACTGGCGGGAGGTCTTTACGTTCCACATAGCGGAAAAAGTACGGGCAATTTGCTATCAAATGTACTTTACCAGGCCTCAATAGCTCTAATGACATAAGAGTTATGCCCAGTTTGCTTAATCATTGCATATTTGAGTGAAAATAGCCGATCTTGACCTAATTTGACCTCTGGAGGTCAAACCATTGACCTGAGGGCTAAAACATGCGAAGTAATTTCTTACTGAATTCACGCGAGCTTTCTATTGCACTTTGCAGATTTGCGCTAACGCCCATATTTTCGGAGTTAGAGGGGGGCCATCGATGGCCCCCGGTGGGGCGAAGGTGGCGCCGGACCCCCGGTGGGGCGCGGGTTAAAGTTGGATCAGCTTCAGCCAGTCATAATGCGATCTGCACTGACGTCACTAGCTAGTGCACAATGAAGTAACGCATGAATTCACACTTACCAGTTGCCAGCGGGGCTTACCTGAAGCCTGGGTACAGGAGCAGTGGGAGCAGGGCCACCTGCATGTAGAAACTCATGTCGCTCCACCGCCTGCGACGAGCCAGAAAGATATAAGAAGCCCCCGATCCTACCACGAGGCTAGGGTACATTTCGGGGAAGCAGAAGATTGAGCGTTGGCAAAACAGAAACTGTTACCCATTTTGAAAGGAATAAGTACTCCAATATTGTATGATATCACTGTCTGACTCATAGTGTATTGTATTATTTGCGTTGAGAATAGATGTTTGGTTTTGATTAATATTCCAAAAACCTTTTTTCTGTAAGGGAAATTTCATTATCTTGGGGTAAAATAAAGCCTCTGTTTGGAACATATTCTTTTCAGACCTATGGGACCAAAATCAGCCATCCCAACCGAAATTAGTGAAGACCGCAATTTCAGCCCGTGACAGGTATGTAATCTGGGTTCAAATATATGCCGCAATGGACACTATCAATATTTCCTTGGTTATATTGTAGCCAAGTCATGAAATAACTAACAATTTATTTTTCAATTCATGATTTTAGTTGCTGCCTACAGAATTTATAAAGACCCTTAACCCTATTTCCGATAGAAGCAGATTCTGCCCACCCCTCAGGTTTTTCCATAGCATCTTGTGAACAGTTTGAGATAGGCTCTTGAAATTTTGTCACTTTTCCTGGAGCTAAATAACACGTGTTTCCTGAAAATTGGGAAAATATTTATGCGTCAGAGGCGGAGCTATGGCTCGCTAATTTGGGAGGTTTTATCCAGAAGACGAGCACTGTCGCCTGCGTTGCATTTGTCCTACAATAAAGCTATTTGTTACGCATTGGCAGCAGTTATAATGTTTGAATGCTGTTACAAAGATTTAGGATGACATTTGATGTATATTTTGATCAAATTGTTTTGGCCATAGGCGGTTCCAGAAGCCCAAAATGGGGAGTTTACATTGTTATCCTTCCGAACTCTTCCAAAGAAAATAGATTGCGTAGATAATATTCGGGAGGGGTAAACATAACCTGTATTGATCCCACATATGTATTATATGATGATAAGAAGCCATAGGCGTGCTCAGGTACCGTAATTAGGGGGTTCACAGTTCACACGCACTCAATTTCATTCTAGTGTTGTTTGTGCATTGAATGGAACAAAGCATTGTAACTATGCATTTAGTTCTAGCACCAAATGAGATTTGGGATGACAGTTGATGTATATTTCGATATATTTTTGCCCATAGTCGATTCCAGGAGCTCAAAATGGGGGGTCTACAATGTTATTCATTCGAACTCTTCAAAAGTGAATAGAATACCTACAGAAAGGACGGGGGTGTAAAAATAATGATGTATTGATCCTATCCGTGTATTATAAGATAATAGGATATCAAGGCGTGCTCGGGTACAGTAATTAGGGGTTTCATTAACTTTCATGCGTATTTTAGTGTTGTTTCTGTATTAAATGGGACCAAGCATCGTATATATCCATTTAGTCCTAACATCAAATGGACACAATTTATCCATAGGCGGATCCAGGAGTGTTCCCCGGGTCGGGTAGGGGTGGGTAAACGCGGGGCAATTTGAAAAGTAGCCATACCTGAAAGGTGGGGTAATTTGTGTCTTATCCCACTCTTTTGCCTCCCTGAATCCGCCTCTGACATATTTTTGGCATTTGAGCACTTTGATTGAATTCAGAGATATCACACTGTACCTAGCGTGTGTATTTCTGCAAAAAGAAGACATGAAAAAATTCATATAATTCCCCTCCCCAATATCTGGCCCAAGAACCACCCTTAAATTTTGAGTTTCACCTAAATGAGAGATGTGACCATTTCCAAGAAATTTCCCGTCAATCCATACTAGTTTCGCGAAAATCAAGCCTAAGACAAGAGTTACGGATAATGTAAAAAGGGCAGACATTTTGCATATTTTGAACCCCTACCCTCAATTTTCAAAATTTTTAAGTTTTCTTTTTTTCAGAATGGAGCTTAGCGCGAGAGGAATCTATTGCAGTTTAAATTTTAAAATCAGCCGGATAGATTTCGAGACCTTAGGGGGCAGAATCTGTCCCCCTCCCTTTGGAAATAGGAGCCGTTGGAAATAGGGTTAACTCCAGGTTATACTATAGATATAGCATATGGTAGCTCTTATTCATATACTCATTGTAAAACGCGTTATGTATCTTGCCTTACGCATGGAGTTAAGGATTTCTGATATATGTATCGCTTATATGTTTTCATATATATCATTTTTATCAGGGCCACCACCAGCAGACACACTTGCCCAATTATGTACAGGGAGCATTAGCGTGGGTGTTGAAGGATCCTCTCCTCCGGCGCTGGTGGGACATGGAGGGCGGTTTCCCACCGTGGGGAATGAACCCACGTTAATCCACATCGTCCTAATCTGAAGGCGGGCAATGAAGCCAATAGTGCTCCTGTGCCCAGTTCCATGCGTTTTTACCTCGATGGAGTATTTTTCGATAGGTCTTCTGGTGTTCTTTTTCTCATATTTTTCACGGTATATGATGCAAAATGTTTCTGCTTCGTGTTTTATTCTATTATCTTCTGTACATTGCCCCTTATTTGGGTCATTCCGTGCGCGATATTTTATATAGATCAGTAAATTAGCAAATGCATAAATGTTTCTGTGCTGGTGGTGCTGCTAGATTCAGATATGGGATATATTTTTGGTCGAACGTTTTCATGCGAGAAAAATACAGCTGGGTCAAACCAATCTTTTGATTTTGGGATATTTTACGTTGTCACCCTCTTGTTGACCTCAGAGCATTGACAGAGACTGTTTCGACGCCCAGCAATATTCTTGAATCAGCTCTGTTGCCAGTAGGAGTGGGAATTTACCACCGTTGATTCCAACATAGCTGGCAGATCAGAGACTGCAGGGGCTCTGGGGTCATAGGCGTATCCAGGATTGCCAATAGGGGGGGCGTTGAGCATGGATTTTTGCTTCCTGGGGAAGGGACGGGAAGCAATTTTCTGGAGGCACCATCGACCTTCCAGGGGGAGGCGTGACCACTTCAGGGGGCACCGATGGTCGATGGGGGCACCTGCCCCCTTTGCCCCCTTCCCCTGATCTGCCCATGTCTGGGGGATGGACGAATGTGGGGCTGGACTGGTTAAAATACATTCCGGCATTGTAAGCTAGAATAATCGCTTTTGGAAATTCGCTTAGGTTTTAATACCAGTTTTGATGAATAAAAACAACAAATCTTTATTCCGACTGTTCTATATGGTCTTTTCAACAAACTGAAAATGCGAATAGTTTCATAACTCGCTTGCGAGCAAGCAGTTAGAAAATTAATTGGCTTCAAATTGTATTGTTGTCGTAAAGGAATATGAATTATTAGCTAGGGAACATAATCTTTCGTGTCATAATTTCTTCCATTGGTTTCCGAACTGCGTTTATGATTTGCCTTAGCTTCTATTAACCCTCGCCCCACCGGGGGGGCCATCGATGGCCCCCCTAAGGTTTTTCCGGGATAGCAGAAAAACGACGAGGCGCAGCACCGCGGTTGAGGGCTCTACCTCTCACTGCATCATTTTCCCATCATCCCTGAAATTTTTTACCCCGGGTCACCCAAGGTCAGGTCACCAGACGAGGTCAACCAAGGTCACCTCACTTCACCTTTAGAGCTCTGTAAGAGCTACATTTCAAAGTCGATCGATTTGAAACTTCCTACACTTCATGACCCCTCCAGGGTCTACAAGGTGTATATCCGGGATTTTTCGATTTCGTGCCCTGAGGTCAGGTCACGAGGCGACCTCTCCCATTGACAAAGCATGGGGAAAAGCTATTTCATGATATAAAAGCCACAAAAATGATTGCAAATACTCAGACTGCTCAGAACAACGTTTTTGGACACCCTTTCACGGATCCCAGGGGTCATATTTGCCCTTTGACTTTTCCAAGGTCATCCAAGGTCACCAGAGGTCAAAAACAGTATTTGGACAATAACTTTTGAGCTAATTGAGCTAGAGCGGTGAAACAAACACTATCGTGTTTGTCTTGTCACTGGCTTTCATTTGATATACGGCAAGGTCACTTTTTGACCTTTCGTGACCTCAGGTCATATTAGGTCACGAGGTGACCTCTGGCGGTCAAACCACTGGCGGGAGGTCTTTACGTTCCACATAGCGGAAAAAGTACTGGCAATTTGCTATCAAATGTACTTTACCAGGCCTCAATAGCTCTAATGACATAAGAGTTATGCCCAGTTTGCTTAATCATTGCATATTTGAGTGAAAATAGCCGATCTTGACCTAATTTGACCTCTGGAGGTCAAACCATTGACCTAAGCACTAAAACATGCGAAGTAATTTCTTACTGAATTCACGCGAGCTTTCTATTGCACTTTGCAGATTTGCGCTAACGCCCATATTTTCGGAGTTAGAGGGGGGCCATCGATGGCCCCCGGTGGGGCGAAGGTGGCGCCGGACCCCCGGTGGGGCGCGGGTTAAAAGTAGGTATCAAAACTTCCAAAAGTCCCTGATGAAATTTACAGTATGAGACCTGCTTATTGTGAGTGTAACGTGCTGGTCAATCATTCCGAATAAGTCGGTGGAACTATGGAATTGTTTGATATTGATTAGTTACCCTCTATATCCCGGAAATATAACGCTGCAAGTTAATATGATGGGACGGTACATCCCGCATGTTTTTGAGCACGAAAGGCTTTTCTCGTTTCCGCTGAAGCTCTCGTATTTGCTGAGCCATTAGAAGATGTGTTTTTACAATCGATGTGCCCGCGTGCATACAACCTAAGGTATTAATAGCCCTTCCAAAGCTCTGTCTCGCCGAGTGCCTGGTGTGAACTCTACGGGTGTACGAACATATAAGATAGAGTTTAATCTGAATTCCTTTTACCATAGTCTTTGTGACGTCCACTGTGGGTATATTTCATCATGTTTCATTCAAAAGGTGTATGCAAGAAAGCAAAATAGTAGGGTAAGATGCATATTTTCAATGTTTAAAAGGCATGTATGTACATATGTTACCATACATATATTCCTCGGCTATTGATACTTTTCATATTGTATAATCCTTGTCCATCCATGCAAAGCCTAAGGGAGATTCTGAATGATTTTGTCTTCATTATCAGCCTATGGATGAGTTTTTGTCTACTCGATTTTCGAACCAAATGCATACTCAAGATACTTGGCTCATTTATTACATTTAGTATTTTCATTCATTGCTGGATAATTTTATTCCTCCCGGCCGGCCTGCCAGTACCCTAATCAGTATTCCTTCCGAAAGAGTACAATACAGTTATATCAGGAATCTCTCATTTTAAATTAGGCCGACATAACTGCCGAGTCATTCTTCGCAGGGCAAAACCTATCGCGGCCTTTGCTGGAGGCTGTAATGGGCCCTTAACTAGGCCTATTTTGTCGAAGGGGAAATACAAGTGTCTAAGCAAGAAAACAAAAGTGAGATTTTGAATTTAAACTACCCCTGTGAGCCATGAAGTGCCCTTTTCATTCTTCGGTTCCGAATATAGATTTTATAAAATGAACATTTTGCATGTATACATCACGAGGTTGTTCTGGCGGGCTCCAAACCAAAACAAGACGAAGTGCTCGAAAGTTCTCACTCGTTGAATTTGTTCTGAGAAAAAAGGCAGAGATAAAACATAGTCAGGCCCATCAAAATTTTGTCTTGGGTGTGACAAGAAGCATGTGTTCAGCTGCAATATATATGTTTATCCACTCATTAAGTAAGTGTAGTTTTGTTACAAATTCTAAGTCATCTGTGAGGTGAGCCGAGCCAAAAGTTATTGTAATAAATCAGATACCTTAACATATGTTTGCCAAATGATGGAGCGATTCGAACTGACGTAGCCATTCATTGAAGGGAACTCCTGCCTACTTTTTTAATGGATGGTGTGTTGAAAAAATCATTGGGAGTCAAACACTAAGTTCTGTGAGTTATGTTGTTGTCCTGGCCTCAATGATTTTCCGCTGCTATATTTCCTCTAACGAAATATCAATACTGGTTCGTCACTAGCATGCTGGGTATAGGTGTACTTAATCTACCCAGAGTGCCTTTAAGAAGACTAAATAAGGTCAGCATGTAAAAATGATCTGGCTCAAGGTCAGGGCAAGGTCGTCAGGCTGACTTATAGGGTCCTCATCCCTACCAAACGACTGGCAATGCCAATACGAACACAGGTACATCAACATACAAGTTTTATAACCATTCTTTGCGAAGATATTGGCCAGAACCTGAATACCAGCTTAAATAGCTCCAGCTTATCTCACTGAGGTCACCGGTAAAATCTTGCACCTTGACCCTGGAGAGCGGCCTGAAGTATCGCGATTTTGAAATCAAGAAGGCAGTAAGCTGCCTCTACAGAAATATAGACATTTAAGTCCATTTCTCGTTTTCTCTATAATTTCCAATAAGGAGGTCATGACATGCATCTTACCCTAAGTAATCGAAATCGAAAAGCCCGTTACCAAACCTTGTGCTTCTTGGTGGGCCTATTGTGTGATATGATTATCAAAATAGTAGATTAAACCCATACATGCTAGTGGGATTTGAAACATTTTTAGAGGTGAGATCACTCGACCTGGCCTGACCACCTGACCTCGGATCACCCAGTCTTGAATTTTCTTTTAAAAATTGCAAAAAAATAATTAAGAGTAAGGTGTGCCGAGTACAGCAGCGCTCTGCGCTACTGCACTTGTTTTGCTGCTTTATGAAACCTCTAGAAATGTGTTCAAGCACAACCGACTGGAGTGTTGGCTAACAAACTGCATCTAGCTGGTCGATATGTCGCCCCCGTTGATTTCAATGGCGTACGTCTGACCAAGATACATCCTCTGACAGAAAGTCCTTTTGGTCTGAGTGACGTCCATCTGACCAAAATACCACCTCAGGTGAGGGTTCTTTTATCCGCCAATGGTCAGCGTTGAAAACAAAAGGACTAAAAACGTAAATTCTAAAGCAAGTCTTCACATGTCTTGACAATTTGAATATAGAATAAGCCCGGCTTTGAAGTCCGTCCCAAGCGTGGATCACACAGAAATCGACTACTCACATAAAGACTCGGAAGTTCTTGCGATATTTTGGCATACTTGGTTTTACGGAATCCGTGGACTAATCTAAAAAAGGCTGTTTGCGGTGTAAAGGCTCAAAAGTGAACTTACCACGAAAATACAATGAATTTTTAGGTCCTGCTTAGGAGCGTATCTTGTATATTAATTGACAAGTCTAGGATGTTCCAACTAAAGGCATTTAACACTAGATGAGGTCTACGATTTATTTTGGTAGTATCCAATACAACTGAATTTTAATCTTCCATTCGTCTTCTACCTTTTATGCTCCGACACTCAAAGGTCTCTATTTCGTCTGACGTTTGTTTATTGAGTGTGCAGTCGAACAAGTTCTCTTCAGCTTTCAGCCAGAAGTGCATGAATAACGTTGCGTCAATATTGTGACTGGTTTTAGGACTTCCATACAGAGACTGTCGCCTTTTCATCCGAGTTCAGTAGCCCGCTGATGAGAGTTTGATTTCTTCAGCGTTTGGGTGAATATCTGTATTCGGCAAGTTTTTCGACCTCACACTAAATTAATGCTGCCTCACGCAGTCACTCGTATGCGCAGGATGACTTCACAAGTATTCTAAGCACTAAAAACGGACTCAGGCACCGGTTCCATTCGAATTTACCAAGCCCATCTGCCATTCAGAAAACATACAACTTGCAGGCACAGCACTAGACCCAGACTCTGAGGAGTAGGAGAGGATATACTTTTAATGACTGAGCGCTTTAAAACCTGTCAACTCTAATCGCCAACACTCAGTCACTTCAGTGTTTTTTCCTGGTGTTTTTATACGCAATTTTTAGTTGAAACGTTGCGTGATTAATCATGTTGCCAGTTCTTCAGCATCAGAGGGCAACCACCGCTTCTCCTTCTCCTCCTCTGGGGCTGAGAATGTTGCGACTCTGCACAGCAGGCCAAGTAGTAACGATGTGTTTTTCTTACCGGGAGCCTATTGCAATTTTCAATAAGAACATATCGGAAGAGCAATCAAATGAACAGTCAAGTTACCTTGCCGGAACTGATAGCGACTGAGATGTCTAAGATGAAATGCTGCTGTGTAGAAATAGTGTCCCAGTTGACAAAATTACTTTTTTACGGCGCTCCTACTACCAGAGCTACTCCTCTCCTGAAAAGTGTCACCAAACATAAGGAATCTACCCTAAAAAGAAACCACATGTCCACGTATATCTATGCCCACTTTTGTATCCGAAAACTGCACCCCTGGCGGTAGCCACCCTCCCTCGAAGATGTGCTGGATCTGACCCTGCTGTCCTTGCAGATACAGTCTATATGTATTGGGATTTTAAGATGTTTCGGCTGCCAGGGCCATATAGCGCGCTTGACAGATCAGTTTAGTCAAATCTTAAATTAAACTTTGCGAACCAAACCCTACCTACAGGAAGCTAGACATGGCTCATACTTGGGCTCTGTCACCCACTCAAACCATGTTTGAGCTGTAAATGATGTGGAAACCTATCTCGGTCAAGTATGATAAAACGCGGTTGAAATCTGTTGTCAGGGGGGGTGGTTACCGAGGATCTCCGGCATCGATAGTTCAAGGAGGAAGTGGTTACGCACTTCGCGCAGCCTTGCGCAGACACCAGTGTCTGACAAAACGTGTTCGACACTCAGTCTTACGCCACACCGGGGGCAGGTGTTTGGTGCAGAGCCACACAGGTAGTGCAGATACAGTAGTATAGTCCCCGATACAAATTAGTAGAGCTGACAACGATAAGTAGTCGATGCTTTTTTAATTTTGATGAAGAGCTTCTAGCAAGGGATACATTATTTAATGTATCCTTTTCCTGAAGTGGGCTATAACTAACCCAAAACGGGTTCACTGAACTTTCGCTGCGACATATCTAAGCTATAAATTAAAATCATGACTGATCTAGGTCATCGTTCTGAGCGGCAGTATAGCTGCTACGCGCTAACTTTATAGTACGACGCAAACCTGAAGAAAAAAAGTAGCACGGCAGAGGGACGGGGGCAGCGCTGGTAACGGGGCGGCAGGGGGAGAGGGAGAGGGTGTAATGATCAGCGCTCAGTTTGCCCATACACACCAATCTGAGCTAACAGCATTAGCCTGGGTCTGTCAGCAGGGGGTGCGTGCGGCCGGGCCTGTGCATCCCCGCACCGAGATCTTGTCTCCTATTAATGCCATCGCGGAGGAAAGAACTGCTCACGTATGCACCGGCGCACTCTCTGGCGCAAATAGCCGGCCGCTGGCCAGACGGCCCATAAGGTAGGGGCTCCCGATCGCGCCATACATCACATATCGAAGCGCAAAAACACACTTGGTGTGCTCGTCACAAAGACGGTCCCACAACTTACCTTGTATAGAATGCCTGGCATGCAGTTCGGTCTCGAAATTGCATTGCATACACGTGTTCATACACAGTACATATGTGATGCATATATCACAAAATGATTTGTGACAGAGTGGTGTGTGCGTAGATATTTTGCCTTCAAATTCAAGCTCCTGGAGGAAGTAAGCGAAAAAACAAGGAGCCTTACTCACTAGACAGTACCAGGCAACATCCATCTCCTGTCGTGTTCCTGTGATACATACTCTGATGTTTTTAATTGCAATCTAACCAAAGTAAAAATAAGTTATCAAAATATATTCACCAATCCAGTGCTCAGCACCCGCAAGCTCTCTCCATACATACGGATACAATTTCACATTGGAGCGACCCGGCCGGGCCCGGCCCGATCGTCATGCTGGTGACTCCAGTACATTTCAGGGCACTTGTAGTTCAATTGCAACCTTTCTCAGCTGTAACAGCATAACTGAACCTTACCTAACCTCATCTCGATTTAGCGAGCCGGCCTGCGGTGCATTTGCCCAACAGGCATATGTGATGCATACTTACTACCACGGGTTCTTCAGCGTCCCGCTTGCGCCCATTTCCGCACTGTGACTGAACCTTAAATCAGCGTGAAATATTCATACGTGAGGCCACCGAATCAATGCATAGCGAATCATACCGGATCATACGCAGACCGAATCAACTGTTTTAACGCCGGTTACAATAGGGCCCTCCCTCGTGAAAACGCTGATGTCCTCAGGTTACCCGTAAGTATTCGCAGACATTGTGGATTCAATTTTTCCAGGCTGCCCGCCACTCAGAGTACATCCGACTGAACATTGCGAAGCTACTCATTCTTAGTCGAGATATCGTCGCTCAGAAAAGTCTGGAAGAGACGGTTTTATTCGCCAGAGGAATGTTTTGTGCGCCCACTATGATATGACGCTGCATTCCCGTGGGACTCCCCGTCCATACCTACCGGTTGACATGTTATCTTACCTCGCTTTTGTGAGTGCTGGTTTGAGCAGACCCTCTGCTTTGTCCGTGGCATCAGCTCATTTTGACGTGGCTTCCTGAATACTGTTATCAACATTGAAATTTCAAATTGCCTTGACTTGAGCTGACGAGTGCTGCCCAGAGCCTGAGCAGAAGCGGAGAATAACCTTTTATTTCGTCCTAGGCCCCACGATGTAGATATCAACGGAGCTGAGCGAAGAAATGCGTTCCTGGAATCACTCGTAAACCCAGGCTATCCACCTTTTTACGGCTGATACTGGAGCTCGTGCGCATATCTAATGGCAGGTTGTAAACATGCTGGGTGAAACAGAAATCACTACGAATGCAATATGGGCGCGCGCCGAATCAGACTCGGGGCGAGTCCTTCCGACTGTAAATCGGCTCGCTTAATCCTACCAGCTCAGGGATGAGGTATTCGACTGGAAATAGACTGTCGGACTGACGCGAGGGTCACTGACGGGGCACGCGTCAGATGAGTCTCGGGGATAAGCCCAAGACGAGTCTGAAGGCCGAAGAGGATTTGGCGCCGACGTTCTGACGGCATTATTGACCTTGATCAATAATAGAAGATTAACTGAGGAGAGCATGCTTCGGAGTTCGTGTTTGACTCGTATTCCAAGCGTCCGTGGACGGTTACGATTATGCTAGGGTCTGGCTGGCGCAGTCGGGACGTCCGTGCGTTCTGCTCGGTCGCAGCAATCTGGAGAGGATCGTGAGTGCGAGCCCGCCCAGAAACAGGATCTAGCGCCCTACCCTGGCCCAAGCTCAGTTTACCTCCCCCTCTCCCTCCGACGCTGTTCAACTCGACGTTAATGAGTCGGTAATAACCCCTCCCCCCACGGAAAGACTGATTTTTCTGTTCGGGACCGATGTTGCATTTGGGAACAAACGAGGGACAGCTCTACAGAGGATTTAAGCAATTTTTGGAGAGGTTGGGCTGGTTTTCACATGGTAGCCGGAATGGGCAGCTTTTTCTGTATTAGATTGGACAATACTAGGCTTAAAAAACCCAGGAGATGAATTTCCACATCAGCCATATTCCCATAGGGTGTAAGGCGGCACCAGTCTTCTCGATGGGTAAAATCGAAAATGGTATGCAGGTACTCAAATGCAAAATGAAACAGCATTGAATCAAAGTGCATACTTCTATTCATGCATATTTTTTCTGCTCCTGTGAGAAAATGAAAATTAAGTTATACACCATCCCACATTTTCTTGGACCTCAACAATGATTTAACGTAGCATCAATTACAAATTTTACAATTGGCCCTAAATTCCCGCGCCACTGGTTGGGCGATAACGGGGGCAGCATGGGATTTGAGCTCACAACACACCAAATTTAAGATCAGCGTGTAGCAGGTCAGCTGCGACAGATTAAAACACCAAAGAGGATAAAGACCTAAAAAGTATACACCCTTTAGAAGGTGTTCAATATCCATCGGCATCATAACAATAAAAATACATCACTGTTACTTATGATACTCGGGTAGGTACTGCATGCCACATTTATCCACCTCTACCACATTTTCACCAATAGGTTTGGCCCGAAATGCCACTAGGAGTATGAATATATCATTACATCCAAAATAGCTTCCAGAGATCCGTACATCTGTGCATGGTAAATGTCTACCAAGACGGGGAAATGCCCCAACGTAGACGTAGGAACAGGAGGCTATTGTCTTCCCCGTCTCCCTCCACATTTTTGTGGTGGGCCCCCTGGATAACCACAGCTTCAACTGTAATATGAAATGTGAAATAAGCGAACCCCGATAGTTTGTCTGAAAAACATCTTGAATCCGTATGGCGCCCCCTGAGCTGATCTGGGGCCTCCTGAGCTGACCTGGGGCCTCCTGAGATTGCCCGAGACTCCCAGGGCCGATCGGGGCATCCTGAGCTTGTGTTAAGCCCTTAAGCTTGCCTGAGGGCCCTGAGCTGAGCTGGGGCCCCTGAATTGTTCTAGTTTTATTTATTTTCTAACCCCCCGGTCTCATTTAGGGCTCTTTAACTTGGGCTAAGGGTCCCTGAGCTGATAGGGAGCCCGCCTAGCTGGTATTTTAGGTTTCTGTTTTTTTAGCGTTATTGATACCGCTCAGTGGCTTAAACTCATCCAAAAAACGGGCCCCTTTGGTACCCCCCTGAGCTGTGTCCCATCTGAGCGATGGCCACCACTTCGGGGAGTCGAGGCAGAGCAGTGTCACACTGCAAATATTAAGTGGATGCGATTTTGTGAGAATGAAAAGGAATGTTCTGGATTGCTCCAAATCTGTTGGTGTTTGCTTTCTCTGAGAAATCAATCCATATTTTTTATATTGTTTGTACCTTTAGGTATGCCACGCTAAACTGTATAATTTGAAAATAAAAGAACAGAAAAACTGAATAAAGCACAATAAATACAATAACAAAGCTAAGGCATAATAATCAAAGGAAATACAATAATGTCATACAATACAGTACGACAATGAAATAATCAAATGCCTTAAATGTCAGCAGCAGGTGTGCGTAATTACGCACGCACACACATATTCGACGATGTGTGCTTGTGAGGCACCCTGTTTCTAATTACGCACGAATGCAGACCGTTCGAATAATTGCTCCCTAGCAATGGCCTTGCCAGCTGGAACTTGATTATCCTGACAGCGTTTAGGCAACACATTGAACTACGACACTGCAAAATGTCATGACTCAGGATTCCCCCATCTTGGAGCAATTGTGATTTTCCGTTATGTGTGCGTAATAAGGGCACTTTTCCCTATGTAAATTTGTCTACTAGTTCAGAGTTAAACCTCGCAGACTCATCGCGTCCGCTCAGTAATGCATTAATTGTAAGAAAATACCCTTTTGATTTCCTTCTACCCGATTAGCCACTTATCTTCCCATTTACAGCTTTTATTTTAATCTTAAAGCAAATGTCGTACCTGAGGCTTAAACACGTCAAGGAAATGTATTATTTATGTTTTGTATCATCTGTGATACAAGATACGTTGCTACATGGTGTGTAGCTTTTCAGGAGTGTTTTACTTATTCAACGTATGTACATACATACATCTTGCCTCCTTTACGAAACAGGATTGTGAATATTCTAGATTGCATTCCAGTACAGCATAACTTGCACCAGCGTAACTTTGCAAGCAGTTATATTTTACGCTTTGTTTCTATGGAACAAAATTGTAGTGTATTTTTCACTTTCCACACTCTAATTTGATACCACTACGCTGTTGACTAAGTTCAACCTATCATGTAATGGGGCCCATGCCATTACTCACTCCCAATCGCTAGCGATGACGATCCCCGCTCAAATCCGGCCAAAGGCCCCCACGCCTCGTCTACCTCACAACGCGAGGACACGGCAGGCTCACTCACCACTGCCTGGGGCAATACTGCCGGCCGGCCGGCTCGACACCTCCGGGCGATCTGACCCCACTGACCCGGCCGGCGCACGCACGTGCATCTTATAGGCAGAGCGCGACCCAACTGATTATTAGGTATCAGGCTCGATTGCTTTCACAAATATATTGAAGATCACATCGGGCATCGCAAGAACTAAGCATCGGGTAGTGTACCTTGGCGATGTCTTAAAATGTGTTACCCAGACAATTAGATGGAGAGGTCGACTTCCAAAATTGCGTGCCATAAAGTTATTTGCCCACCCTGGATGATATTCAGTTGTTTATTATTGTTCTTAAATTATCGGCATGGTTGAATAGTTGTGGGCATCAATCAATACTCCCAGTTAAAACGCACCGTTTAGGACAAAAATGGTGCCCATACGCGGCATCAGCCGGGATTTATTTCCCACGACACTCGGGTGTCCCAATGCCTGTCAATCGGTCTGTCATATGGTGCAGACAGAGGCATTTCCATTCATGCAACAACACATATTATGCTATGCATGCTTTTTCACATCAAGCGTTTATTGCAAAATGTGTGTGCTGAAGTGTTCGGCAGACAGAACATAATCGACTCGTTAAGAGCAGATTTAACACGCGCATTGACAGGGGGTGGGTACCCGCCCCCTCGGGTTTTTCGGAGATAGTATAAAACGGCGGCGCACAACGCCGCCGTACTTGGCATACCTTTTCTCTCATCATTTTTACAACTTTTGTCAAAATTTTAAAGACGGGTCACCTCAGGTCAGGTCACCAGTACAGGTCAAGTGAACTGACTTCAAAAAAGTTTAATATAGCATAAAGTCGGAACAGGGTGAACTTATCTGACTGAAACTTACCCGATAATGGACCCACCGAATTTTCTAAAATATACTCTGGTATTTTTATATGGATGACCTAAGGTCAGCTACGAGTCATTTTTCTCCATCGGAGCCATGACCTCTCCGTCGGAAATACATGGGAAAATGGTTTTACCTGAATAACTTAGTAACGGATGGTGATAGAGCGTTTATATTAATTGCATTAGATTTGCCTTGCCTTGCCATGACCTCTCCGTCGGAAATACATGGGAAAAATGGTTTTACCTGAATAACTTAGTAACAGATGGTGGTAGAGCGTTAATATTAATTGCATAATATTTGCCTTGTGTTTGCAGTTCTAATGATATGTATTTTACCTAATTTGGCTTTGACCTGACCTCAGGTAAGGTCAAATCCTTGATTTGACCCAGCAAGGTCACATTATATATAATTCGATTCGGCCTGCTGCGAGGATTCATATAGTTTAATTAGTTGGCTCTATTTTTACTTGTTCAGATGTAATGACCGGAAACCTTCATTTACATGCTATCCCTGTGACAGCATGTTTTGACCTCTAGTGACCTTAGATGTAACCTGACAAAAAATGGTCCAAATATTTTCGATTGCGAAGTGGATGGGCTACCCAACGCCGTTTACCGTTTTTCGCTACCTAGCGTGGTTCTCGAGATCTTAGGGGGTACCCGCCCCCGTCAAAGCGAAGGTGGCTCAGACCCCCGTCAGTGCGCGTGTTAAAAGGTCGACTTGGCACTCAAGCGTCGATAATTTTTATACAAGTGCATGTGGTCATGTAGACTCCATCCCTGAATGTGATTTTCATTTGGGACCATTGGCGCAAATGTGCCACTTGGATTCTCCCGGATGGAATGGTGGTTTAGAAACTCAATTAGTCTTTACTTTAAGGTAGTTCTGCCCGTCACGCTGCTCGAAGGTTTAGTTTCCGGGTGTGCAAGATGCCGTTCATGCGCCTTGACACGGTTTCGTTGATGTGAGGGAGGCACATGTAGACAGAATTAATGTTTTATTTTCCTCTTTTTGTTTTTCAAATCCTTAGTCCTAGCGCAGCGAAAGGTTCGCGCAGCTCGAGGTATTAATCTCCAATTATCTCTCGACAAGTTTTTATCTTCTGCTTCCACCTGGAGACGTAGAAAGATGAGCGCGTTCTGGTTAAAATGCAACGCCGCTGCACAATATTCAAATAAGGTTCATTCACCCCCGAAATACTCTTTTGCCTCACGTCACCACCCCGACATTTCAGCGTCAGTGTTCCTGGCTGCCTGTGGCCTTGCCATAGGCGGATCCAGGGGGGCAAGGGGGTACGTCCCCCGATCGACCCTCGGCGCCCCTCCTGAAAGGTCGATGGCGCCCCCAGAAATGTCGCTTCCAAACCCCCGGATACGAAAGTCGGCGCCCACCGATAGGATTTGGCGCCCACCTGATAGGTTTTGCCGGTCATAAGTGGCGCCCCCTGGTCCGGATGGCGCCCCCTGGTCCGGATGGCGCCCCCGGGAAGGTGCCCTCCGATCGGCAATCCTGGATCCGCCTATGGGCCTTGCCGCTACTACCACGCTCGGCACCCATTCTCCGTCAGGTCATCGATCCCAACTTTTACATAAAATATATCTGACAGCCCAAGGTCAGCGTCCTAATTATATTTTCTCTAAAATTCTCCTGCTTGTGGCGATATCTCCGCACATATGAGAGCCAGCATATTTCCCAGCCGTCTGCCGCCCGTCCCCTGGGGCGTTTTTTTGCACTAGGGCCGTCTATCACGTATCTCGGTTATCGCGCCCGTCCCAGCACCGCGCAGCCCCGGGCTGGCAGGGGCGCACAGCCGCGCTGCCCTCCCGAATCACTATAAACCGGATGTCCTCTACTCCCGTGAAAAGCCCTCTGCTCCACCTCTGCTGCCCTCTAAATCCTTTGGATTTTCATGAGTTTGAAAATGTCTTACAGACATTTCAGAGCTTAGTGGGCATGACGCATGACCGGTTGTTCCCCACATCCTCGCTCGACTTCACATAATCCCATCCCATCTCACATACGAGCTTTGCTTCTTCTCGAGATACCTGCTGACATGTGTCTATCGAATACACACCGAATGCACATGAATATTTCTGTATTGTATCTATACACGCTCGCAGACAATGGTACTTACACATGAATCATGAATGGAGCCCTGGCCTCTCTCATGACCCTCACACCGACGCGCACGCCGTATTTGGCCGCTGGAACGCACCGGCGGAGACGCACGGCCCAGCCCGCCTCCATTCACAACATGGACGCACAAGCACCTCACTGCTTCCACCGGACCCGCCTCCTCCCACTGCCGGCTCCGCACACCCCCTCTGCACGGTCGCCGCCGCTCCGAACAAAACCACAACAAAGTCACCGATCAAACTGATGCAAAAACCGTACCAGAAACAGTGCGCCGTGTGCTCGATACCTGAATAAATAAAATCTGGGGCCCGCAGCAGACGAGAGCCAAGCACACTCGCATTTTTCGGCCGTCTTGGTCGGGCGGCGAAAGGAGACTTTCCGCTGAGAGGCGTTCACACACGCAGCCCCTGGTTCTAGAGCGGGGGTCCACTGTGGTCTCCAGAGCCGAGGAGTGAAGGATATCCGCTTCCGCTCCGGGTTTTTGAAGCAGTAAAGGCCCGGTCCGCCGCACAGTTCACCAAAACGCAGAGGTTGGGACCAGAGTGACCGGCGGACAGGGCGAGGCAATAGTACGTCCAGGGGGTTAGCCGCGCCAACTGAGCGGCCGGCCTCCCCACCACTGAGTGAATGACTCCGCGGTCAAAGAAGAGTCTGACACCTCTCCGACAAAAGAGAACACAACGTCAGCGCGGTGCCTTCGACAAGCACGCAGTTGTGCTCTAAGCTCATACTGAGCCGTCTCCACGCCGTTGACGGAGCAGGCGGGTTTCGTTGATGTCTGACGTCAGGGAGCGCTTGGGAGCAGCATGCCCGGGGTTAGAACAGGGAAGGGTACGGGACGGGCGCGCGTTTGTCACGTAACAACATGAGCATCCGGGCCGTCGGCTGATGGCTAGGATTTGACTAGGCCGTTCTTCTTAGCCTGGATCTCGTAGATGAGCAGGCGCCACATCTTCACCACGAACACGTCCGCTTCCTCGTCCAGCACCTGCGGGCGGGGCGGACACGTCAGTGTTACAGCTGGAATCGAACACGGGCCGCCCACTTGTGAGTTCTGTCGTGAGATGACGGCCTTGGAAAGTGACATGATCTGGCCTCACGCCACTGGCTCTCCGATTGTGGCCCAGCACGGCACTGTCGTTCTCATTCGTTTCATAACTGCATTTTTTCATCTGTTCTCCTGGTTACTCAAGAATCTGTGTGAATAAACTGGTTAGCCAAGTCGACCCGGTTATGACATTTTCACGGGCGTTGAAAGCGGGACAAAGTTCGTGTCTATCAACAAGCGAACCAGGGACGCCTCCCAAAATTGCACTGCTCCACTCTTGTCTGCGGGCTCACTCACGCCCTGCGGGCTCCCTCTTTTCGAAATCGAGAAGCACAACAGTTCCGAAATGTGTTGTAACAAATTCAACTTAAATATAAATAAAAATATTTCAGCCCGTCTTTCAGCTTTAGACTCCTTCCACGTCAAGCCCCCCGCATCATCGCCAGGTCACAGCTAGTCCTTTCCCCCTCCCCAGTAAGAAATGCGGCAAAGCCATCACAACTTTTCTATAACTTTGTCCGGCGCACTGCCGCACAAGGCGCCGCGAGTCGCCGGCCCATCCAATAAGCGTGAAGCCCGCCGGCGATTCGCCACCAGTCGAATGTCCCGCACGGCCGGCCGGTCCCGCCAAGCTAATAAGAAGGCGTCGGTCCGAATACTGATCAATCAGCTCATGTCTGCCACGGCACGACCCTCTCCCGCCGCGGGATAATCTGCTCAGATTTCCCGCACGCCGGTCGGATAGGCGACTGTTTCGCGACGCGGTCAACTTTGGTGCGGTGTACAGCGCAGGGGCCACATCACTTGTAGTCTCGGCGGTAATTTCGGGATGGAAAAGAAACGAGACGCTTGCATGGACTTGGCATTCAACAAATCATGAAAATGTTCGCGAAACATCACATCGTCGGATTTGGAGCTTCATATTTATGCTGTTTGAATTTTTCAACCCACAAGCTAGATTTTTTCGACACTGACGCAGTTTGGAAATGTATCCAAACATCAGGAGCCAATTCCATGTCTTTACATGTCACGGCAGAATACATTATTCAGTCGCCAATATTTTCTCCTAATCATCGGCACTGATGATCTTCGAATGACTTTAAAGGGTTTCCAGCACTTTAGGGGGACAATAAAACCCGGAATTCGAATCGGTGTCCAGAGCCAGAGCAAAGCAAAAGCAGGACTGAAATTCTCGGGCAGAAATCGCGGGATGTTTGTTAGGGGGAGGGCATCGACGCGCATATGGGCACCTTGAAGCACAGACCCGTTAGCAATGCGGAGGCAAGCTATATAGTAGGAGCACAAATTCGAACGAATTTGGATTTGTTCGCAAAGCCAATGCCTGGAACAGATAAATGTATGCACCACACCATAATTATACCGAACACGAAATTTCGGCAATACAAATGGTACCGGGTTAGCCCATGAAGCGATGATTTGTAGTCCACAGTTCATTTAAGCCAACAAAATGCGAAGGCCTGGGCACACTAAAATATAGCTACTTTACATTTGCTTACCACAACTTCGAAAATAAAAACCTGAAGACGGTATAACTCAACATGATACCTGAATCATCATCACATCATCATATATCATATCATCACCATCATCATCATATAATCACCAATTATCTATAACTACAAACAATTGCAATCACTTTGAAGAGACGGACAGACCGCAAACTACCCTCCAGATGACAGGCCACACAGTTTCCAGTCAGTCGGAGCCCGGTTAGCAGCGGTCTCGGGCGACACGTGCGGGCGGGCGGCGGGACGCCGCCGCCGGGCTCACTTTTGGACCATTTGCCGGGAAACACTCGGCGTGTGCGCGGCCGGCCGTCGGTATGATTTCGCGGCCAGCTGCATCGCAGATCGATTTGCGGGTCTGGCCGTTACCGACAGTGTCAGTGCGCTGTCCGAGTGGTCCGAGTGGGCGTGGCCAGCAGCTGCCGGGACGCACGCCGCGCACGGCGGAGCCCGAGACGGGCCACAGCGTGAGATCGGCCACAGAAACCACTTCATGCCGGCGCGACAGTGCTGGGCTGCTTTATAGACAAACAGCGCGACAGCTGCTTTACCAGAGCGGCGGTTCAAGACATCTTATAGCCAAACAGAGCGGCGGCTCCATACATCTTTACAGCTAACCAGAGCGGCGGCTCCAGACATCTTTACAGCTAACCAGAGCGGTAGTTCCAGAATCTTTACAGCTAACCAGAGCGGTAGTTCCAGAATCTTTACAGCTAACCAGAGCGGCGGTTCAAGACATCTTTACAGCTAACCAGAGCGGCGGATCCAAACATCTTTACAGCTAACCAGAGCGGCAATTCCAGAGTCTTTACAGCTAACCAGAGCGGTAGTTCCAGAATCTTTACAGCTAACCAGAGCGGCGGTTCAAGACATCTTTACAGCTAACCAGAGCGGCGGCTCCAGACATCTTTACAGCTAACCAGAGCGGCGGATCCAAACATCTTTACAGCTAACCAGAGCGGCAATTCCAGAGTCTTTACATCTAACCAGAGCGGCAGTTCCAAAATCTTTACAGCTAACCAGAGCGGCGATTCAAGACATCTTTACAGCTAACCAGAGCGGCGATTCAAGACATCTTTACAGCTAACCAGAGCGGCGATTCAAGACATCTTTACAGCTAACCAGAGCGGCGATTCAAGACATCTTTACAGCTAACCAGAGCGGCGATTCAAGACATCTTTACAGCTAACCAGAGCGGCAATTCCAGACATCGCTACAGAGCGGCAGTTCCAGACATCTTCACACCCAGCCAGCCCCCTTCTCCAGACACCGGAAACAGCCATTATAACTATCGCTCCAAACACAAACGCATTTGCGCCCCACATCCGGAATACAGGAAGCGTTCCGGGCTGTCAGCAGCTTGGCGCATTGCTCATTCCCGGCGAGATGCGGACCGTGTTTCAGCCAAGCGCGACGATAAGCAAAGTCAGCGGCTGACCAGCCAGCGCCGAGGCCAATGCCGAGCGGACGCGGGTGGCGGCGGCCATGCAGAGAATGCACCTTGCCGGCGGCGGCGTCCTGTGTCACACCGTAACGGATAGATAAGGGAGCCCCTGCGCCTGAGCAAGGACCAACCGACCATGGAATTCGCACGGTTTGGCCCACTGTAATCGGGTTTGATCTGGTGACTCTTGTACTGCATTATCAAGATAGATATGCAGTGTCTCCTCGCCGAGTTTGCCACTCCACTTAGAACACGCGTCGAAGTAAGCAATGGTCGCCTGGGCCAGCACCCTAACTAACCTGGTGGCTATCAGTCTCACTTCACAATTACGACGCTGGGGCCAAATAACGAGCTACCGGCGAGCATTAACGACGCGTCGAGTCGGAGCCAGGCTCACTCACACTGGGCAGGGATGCGACAAAACAAAGGCCGAGCCGGGCGCCGCTCCTGGGTTTGACACCAGCCCCGCTCAGCAGCGATGCGGGCGCAGGTAAAATGAAACCACTCGTTAACGGAAGTCTAAATCCTGAACATAGGCGCCCCACACCCACAGCAGCCCTAGATAATTCAGCGCTACTTCTGGACGTATACGGCATTGACACGTGCCTAATTCCAGTGCGTTCAGGTTCGGGACTCTACCAATCACAAACGTGATGTGTCTTCGGCTTATAGCAGTATCGAACATCGCCGATCCACGCTCAAAGCCTAAGCAATCACAGCACCATTCACCTATGATGGGCTCCATCGCGTCTAACGATTCCCCAGAGCAGCCGGAGAACGCAGTGATTTTATCATCCTTCCCTGTAGCTCTCCGTATCACATAATGTGAGGATTCCCCAGGTCGGCTGGAACGACCGGTGTCAAATGCTCTGCGTTGCCATTGTGTGCAAAAGCAACAAAAGCACGACCGTTTCATTGCATTGCTGGTAATGGTTCACACGCAGTATCCCCCTCCCCCATTTAGCTGTCAGTCTACAATAAGCAGATGAAACGTAGGAAAATCGGACCCAGAAGATTGTCAGGGGTTTGCAAACGCCCCACAGTTGCCATGAAACATATTTGGTGGCGACAATATTAAAAACGTGGTGTTGGTACATGGATGCGTTCAAGTTGAATAAACTGCTTTGGTTCGCAGAGCCGCGAAACTGCTTCAAAGCGGCAGCTTTAATTCGGCTGCTCCAGGTGGGAGCCCATTACGAGCCCTCCCCTGCTAACCACCATGTCCTGTGTTCAGCACAGCATCAGCATAGCCAAAATCAGAGCCGGAGGACGGGTGGACAACTGGAGCACCTGCCCTGGCTTAGATTGTGAGTAGCGTTACCTCCCGACTGTTTTAAACCTACCATTTGCGTTACCTCCCGCCTACTTACCATTTGCACGTCGTCCAGAATGGCCTGGGGCGTACTGCCGACCAGGATTTTGGAGCAGATGAACTCCACCAGGGTGGGCTCCGGCTCTCCGATGTACTCGGCGATCTTCTTGGAGATCCACGGTCGTATCCGACGCTCCATCAGATTCTGAGGACGCGCCACAGCATACGTGAGGGGTGTAAGCCAAAAAAACAGACTTATGAGTAGAATAAACAATTTTCTAAGGCTTATCACCGAACCAAATGCCGGGGTCATACGGCGTAACCGATTCTTTCCCTGCTGGGTTTCCCGGGAACCAGACTGCTCTTTCTTCAGGGAATACACCAGGCCTTAGCCGCGGGTCGGCCGTGTGGAGAGCGAGCGTGCTAACCACTACACCATCGCGACTCAGTGGCAAGGACAACTTGGCAAGGACAAAGTGCAGGCCTGGAAAACCGACCGCATCAGTGTCTGGAAAAGCAGCAGAACTACAGACTGGCACGTGCCGCCCTGGACATATCCTGATTGGCAACAAAACACACGCAGACCACTGGGGCGTTGACTTGAGTGGAAATTTAACACATTGCGGGCTAGTCTGAACAAACAGAGCCACGGAAACAAATGCAGGCGCCACATATGCTTACAAAGCAGGATGAGCAGAGCAGAAACCCCGCTGAGACCCGATTCACTGCACGTTTCAAACGAGGTAGCCAATGACACTGCAGCGTCACGGTGCGACGATCTTCCATCTAGCACTTTAGCACGTCACCGCCTACGGCTGGGCGTCTGACCCAGCAGACACTCACATTGTCAACGGCCTCCCAGTCGACGTTGTAGCCGAAGAGCTCCTCCTTGCCGGTGGGGATCTTCTCGATCAGCGACTTCACCTGTCGCTTCTTCTCCTCCTTCTTCTTCGTGTCGTCGTCATGGTCTGACAAGAACGGAGAGAGTATAAATCCGATATTAACGCAGATGTGACGAGTAACTGAACATTGCACGTGAATGGGGATGGCTTGCGACGTTCTGTGACATAATAAGAATTATGGAATGATGTTATACGCAATGGCGGATCCAAGGCAACATTTGGGGAGGGGGTTTGGGGACTCAAGCCTCCCTCG
The DNA here is from genome assembly GCA_034440635.1 of Lepas anatifera. Taxonomy (NCBI): domain Eukaryota; kingdom Metazoa; phylum Arthropoda; class Thecostraca; family Lepadidae; genus Lepas; species Lepas anatifera. Next base: position 34,840 of record JAOTON010001638.1, read on the forward strand.
CCATGGCCTCGGAACAGCCTCCGGCTACGCATGAACTATAGACACTCGGAGATTTCGGAGGGGCGGCTTGAGCCCCCTGGCCCCTCTTTTATCCGCCAATGGTTGGATGGTTGTATGAGTGTACACGCACTTAAGTGAGCTGAGCGTATGTGGACTTAAAATGCCACTCCTCAATTCCGAACTTGGTGCGACGAATACTTTTTTCACTTAGACCGGCATTGTCCCTGCATCGCGTATCTGCCAAACAACCGCGAAAAGGCTGGCGGCGACAGCATTCTAGTATTCCGAATGGGCATGCGGTAAGGACCCGAAATTCCGGGCGGGAGAGTGAGTTATGGGGCTGCACGCAGGCAGACTAATTAACCAGACGCGGTGTTAATTACATTCGGGCGGTAACAGACCAGTGATTGGGGTCGCCTGGAGGGGATATTTACATTTAGATTGCACTCTCGACCCGCACATCAAAGTGGTTGCACTTTGTTTGAAAGAAAATTGCACGTCGGAACATTGGAAGAAGCTCCCTACAAAACAAAACAGGCAACCTTGCTCAAGGACAGGGACCAAATTCTATTCATCCGGTTCATTTTTGCAAAATTTAAAAGCAGAGAAGACAAACACAGACAAATCTTACTTGACTGCGTTTACTTCGTCATCATAACTACTTACCTAGCAAGACTAGACTGCCCTGACCCGTCTTACTCATGGCCAGACACAAGTCAAAATATTAGACAACAGTATTGTTTTTCAGACAATACTGGTAAAGTCCGAGGACATACAAAGAATACGAAGCAAAAATACACTTTAGGCCCCTCTTTCACCACTATCCTTGCCCACCTGTGACAAAGAGAAAAATAAGCTAACAGCCCCCCAGTGTATGATCCGCTTAATTGCCCATCACTATCACACATCCCTTCCAGCACACCTGCAGAGATCAAAACACTCACCCAGCGGCACCAGCTTCCTCTTCTTCTTCTGGTGGCCGTCGTCGTCATCCTGGTTGAACACGTCCTTGACGTCGAGTTTCTTCTTTTTGCCGGCAGGGGCGCTGGCGGCCGGTTTGTCGCCGGCAGCGCTGGCGGCCGGGGTGGCCGGAGTGGGAGGCTCGGCCGGTGTGATCTCGGCAGAGCGCGGCGCCGACTCTGAACACGAGCGAACGGCGTCACCACACGCGCTAACAACGGACAGGTACACGGGCGGCAGGTCCGAAGTCGGCAGGCAAGCGACACGCTCAGCATCGGTACCAGGGAAAACTACCGAATAGCTCAGACGGTGTACAAATCGAGTGTTTACTCTTCGCAGTAGTACTTACTCGCATCTCTAGTCGGCAAATCGAGAACAGAAGTTGCCCAATAATAGCTCCGTTATCCCAAGCCCGCGTCACCTCCATTCCAGCACTAGTCTCACCTGTATCATATAATCCAGCACACCCCACCCCTGCCTCCGTAGGGGTACACTTCGGCTCTGGGACCCACCTGCGCGGACTGGAGCGCGGCGTGGCTGAGCTGGCCATCAGGCTGTCCTCCACCGGAGAAGGCGGCGCCGGCGAGCGTCCGCCGTCGTCGCTCGAGTCCTCCACGTTCTGCACGGGCGGCGGCGAGGTCCGCTCGGGCAGCGGCGGCTGCGGCGGGGCGGCGGCCGGGGCGGGGGCGGGGGCCGGGGCGACGACCGGCGGCGGACTGGGCGGCAGCTCCACCACCGGCGGCGACGGCGCGCGGTCTGGCTTCACACGCAGCTTCGGTCTGTACTGTTCCTCCCTCTCCGCGCGTTGCTGCCGAGACGAGGAGGCGGTGGTTCGAATCGCGGTCCGCTCCTGACTAGAGCCGACTGGTCGACCTCATACGGGCTTATCGAGGGGGTGTAATGGGCTGGCCTTAGACACTACTCCGGCCTGGTGACGAGGTGACGAGTAAAGGAGTCTGATCCAGACAATGGAAAGATAATACCCGGGGCGACAACCACCCACCTCCCAGACCGTAGTCTAAACATCCACGCTATGCGATTAGCCAATATTGGTTAATGATCTCACTTTGCGTGATTACTGAAAAACCCGGATTAAATTGTACGACACTGCTGGTTGTGCTTTCAAAGCCTCCTGTAACAAATGAAAGGGCAGATTAACAATGCATGCACTTCGGGATGTTATTGGCTTCATATTGTGACCCAGCGGCACAACACCATTCATCGCCGACAACGTCAGCCAGTGCGTCACTGGGTATTGTAAACAGTCCTGTTTGGGTCCCAAGTCCAGCGGCAATTCAACGACAAAAGCTCTATCGCAGCACACACTGTGCAGCTGCTAGTTCTGCCGCGGTGAGACTTTATTCAAAAATAGATGTGAACGATGTGCAAAATGTGACAGAGACACGCCACTGTGCTATTCTGATGAGAAACGGTGACGGGCATAGACGGCTACCTTAAATAAAATGTCTCATGCAATGTGTATGGTACTATGAATGATACAAAGTACCGCGCTTTCAACTGTGAGGGTTCCGACTACCCGGTGAGTCACCCGTCACCTCACCAACGAGTCACCAGTCACCATCACCTCAGCCCAGCATGACAACCGATTTTAATTACCAAACAAAGGCTACCGGTGAATCGGGGCTCTGGCAGCAATATTAAATGCTTCAAAATCTCGCGGATTCTTTACACCTTCCTTTCCGCTACTAAAAAAAAATGAAAGAAGAAAAAACGCGAGTATAGTAAGGTCAAGACATGCGATTCGTCAGACCTAGCTGGGGGACAATCCAGCGACTAGTAAAAATTGGTGTACTTCTTCCTCAGAAGATTAAAAATAATAAGGAAAAAATGAAAGAAATTGAAAGCACAGGCATAGAAAAATGATTAATTTTCAAGCGTTCCGCTCCACTTTGCTCGCAATCAACCTCGTGCGACGAGTCTTGGCGCGACAGCGCCAACCAACAAACGGGGCACGTGCCGAAAAACTCCTCTTTGACAACTCGCATTCATCCGCGAATGGTGAGTTGAGTGAATGGAACATGAAAACATATATCTCCTCGTATGGATACAGAGTGTTCTTCCAGTTAAGATCTCATTACAAACACATACCATAGATGCAGCCTCCGAGTAAGCTACGAATCGGCTGATATCGTAGAAAGAGGGGTCTTCATCTCGGTCTTGGCGCACCCTCGCTCAATATCACACCCATCAAATCCCAATACCCCATTCATCACACTTCAATACTTCATCACATCTCATCAATTCTGCCAGAATCTAGGTCATCTTATCACTAACATATCCCGAAACAGGACATGTTACCTGGAATACGGCTGCCATTCGGGCACGTACATTTTACAAGTTCCAATTCGAGTGCAAATTTACCAAATGATCTACAACTTCAACTCGAGCCCTGTATAACCACAGAAAATAGCGACTCCCATTTGGCACGACATAGCATTGAGGCCTATTTATTCTCCTCTCAGACAAGACCAGGCTGGAGGCCTTTTTGCAGGTAGCGTCAGGAACGACACCAGACACTGGAGAGTGAGCGGCTGTGACGAGCACTCACCCGCTCGTACTCGGCGCCGGGATCGGTGTGGCCCTCCGACTGGATGCGCTGCCGCAGCTCCTCCAGCTCCTCCTTCTCCCGCTGCGAGTCGCGCGCGTCCTCCTCCGCCTCCCGCTCACGCGCCGCCAGTCGCCGCTGCAGCTCCCGTCCCCTGGCGGCGGCGGAGGCGACGCGTCAACCAACAGGACCGGCACCGCTTCAGTAGGCCGATACAGGCGCAGAGCTCAGCACAGTGATACTGGCTCTCAGCCTCAGCACACTGATACTGACTCTCAGCCTCAGCACACTGATAATCACTCATAGCCTCAGCAAACTGGAACAGACTCACAGCACACTGATACTGACTCACAGTCTCAGCACATTGATACTGGCTCTCAGCCTCAGCACATTGTCACTACCTAGCTTCAGCACATTGGTACTGGCTCACAGCCTCAGCACATTGATACTGGCTCACAGCCTCAGCACATTGATAATCACTCATATGCTCAGCAGACTGGAACAGACTCAACTCAGCACATTGATACTGACTCACAGCCTCAGCATGTTGATACTACCTCTTTAGCACATTGATACTGGCTCTCAGCCTCAGCACATTGATACTGGCTACACCCCAGCCACAGCCTCAGCACATTGATACAGGTTCTCAGCCTCAGCACATTGATACTGACTCACAGCCTCAGTATAGTGATACTGGCTCACAGCCTCGGTACATTGATACTGGCTAATAGCCTCGGCACGCATCTTAGCCACACACATAGCATAGCACGGCACATGGCATAACCGCACGCATAGCTTCTACACAATGTCGACAACTGGTTGTTTACGGCATCGCCACAAATCAGTCTGATTCTGAGTGAACAAAACCGGACGTAACGCTGCAGGGGTAATCCACCCAGCTTGGCTTCAAATAATCATACTGCTAAAGCTGTTTTGCATAGCTTTCGAGCTGATGAGCTTCACCCGATTAGCTAACTTCTCGATACCGGCTGTTAGGCTCACTTGTAGTATTTAGGGTCATCCTTTTCATCGTCGTAATCCTCCAAGAACTCCTTCAGCTTTTTGGCCTCCCTCTGCGCCTCGTTCTCTCGCTGTTTCTCTCGCTCGCCCTCCTTCTTCACCTCTCGCTGTGCCTTCTGTTCGCGCGTCTCCCACTTCCGCAGACGCTCCTGCAGGACAGAACAGTTCAGAGGCGTCCCATTCACAGACAGCAGGCAGGCTTCTCACAACAAGCCAGATAAATGTCTGGTGCGTGGAGGTGGGTTCAGATCAAATCGTTTTAAAGAAGCTGCATATTCTATGTTTAAATTGAACGAAAATACATTTTGGTTTCTCGAGGAATGGCAACAGCAATTAATCCAGAGTATCCATATAAAGGCAAACAACGTGGCTCAAAACAGTCCCAAAATTACGACGACCAGTCCCTGTTGATTTCACATCATCCACATAATCCAAAACCGCACGCATGAACTCCGGGATGCACTAACGACAGGCTGTTGCCATCTCTCCTTACCTGGTAGGCGGCCTCCTTGTCGCGCGCCTTGCGGTCGAGCTTCTTCCTCTCCTTCGCCTCCTCCTCCAGTTCGCGCTCGCGGCGGAGGTCGCGGTCCGACTTCCGCGGCGGAGGCGGCTCCTCCTCCCGCGACCTGCCAGCGCATGGGTCAGCCACCCATCGCTTCACCAAAGTCTCCGTCACCCGGGCTTCACTGGTAGAGACATACAGGCGCAGTGTATGCAACGCAGGCGAATGGAAGTTTCAGAAAGCCCACTCATTTCAATCGCAACCGATCTCTACAGCAAGAAAAATGCCCTCGTGAACTTACCGCGACACTTGACCGTATAAAAATCAAACGATTCGGCAGAGTTAAGCCCCACAACGCCACCCACCTGGACCTCTGCTGTCGCGACTCGCGTGTCTCGCGGGTGTCACGGGTCTCGCGAGTCTCACGGGTCTCGCGGGACTCGCGGGCGGCCGTGTGCTCCTGATTCCTCTGGCGCGCCTCCCTGCCCCGGGACGACGCCGACGACGAGGTGGCGGCCGCCGTGCTGGTGCTGCGGGACCGCGAGGCGGAGCGGCGGCGCGGCTCGGGCGGCAGCGGAGGCGGGCTGCCGCTGCGGCTGCGGCTGCGGCGGCGCCCGGCGCGGCCGGAGCTGGGCGTGTCGTCCCGCTCGGGCCGCTCGCGTCGGCTGCGCTCCCGCTCCTCTTCCTGTCTCTGCACGACACGTGCGACGCCGGTCAGCTGAGATGGCGCCACTAGTCGCGACGGCGCACGGGGCTGGTCAGGCACGGCCTCTCACCAAGACCGTCTCGGCGCTGAGCCAGCCCCCAAGGCAAGGTAAAACGGCCACCAAGTACGTATGGTTCCGGAGCCGGTGCGACTTTTAAATAAACACATGGCGGAGTGAGCTTCAGCCAGTCGCAGAGCTACCAGTTACGCCTGATTTCGGATGACGTACCTCTCCAATTAGAGGGAACTCCCAGAAACGAAGCACAGTTGCAACGATGATGAATGTGTTAGTTCGACGAAAACGAAACTATTATATCTCGTGATGACAGGGTAACTGAGCGCTCTGCGATTGGTGACCCATTCAATAGTTTATCAGCGTACGAACAAACACAATGTAGTGTTTGAATCCGGACTTTATCGATTTATCGTTTACCACAAAAAATATTTTGCAGGAAATAAAGAAAAGAAAAACATGCGACAAATAGCTCGGTTGCTTTAAAACGCCAAAAGAATGATAAAATGATACAAAATTAGGTAATATAACATTGGGTAGTTTTCCTCCTCGAGTTACAGAATCGAACATAAAAATTAAAGCGGGACGATACAAAAATGATATCATCACAAAACAAAATTTTCATTAAGAAAACTTTTGACATAGTTAACCAATAAGACGAGGATCAGGAGAAAAAGAGAGCAATTTGAAAAGAATATTGAAAACACGTTGTTTTCTTGTTTACCTGATGGACGTGATAACCTGGTGATGGGTGATGGCGACGACTCGACGAGACACACTTAAACGATTACGATTGAGGGTGACCGCTGAAACCTGAGGGGGTCAACATCACAGCCGCCTAACCTCAGGTCAGGTCATCTGTGACCTGCTCACATCGGGCAATCGCGAGACCACTGCCAGAGGGCGTGGCGAACCCGGCACGCACTGGATACAAAGAGAGCAGGTGCCTTCCTTCGCCTCCTCCGCCGCCCAGACACCAGTCGAAACCGCGCGATTAAACACCATAGCAGTGTAACGGTAGGTGGGATTACACAGGACGAACCCTCCCACAAGCCAGATCGATATTTGTCGTTCGACACGCCATGTAAAAGTGAGCTTGTTTTCGTAAATGTGTCACATGTTTTCAACGGGGGCAAAAGCGGTAGAATCAAGAAAGGGATTTCATGCAGAGGAATTGAGAAGACTGGCGAGTTGATCGCACTCGCTTACCTGGATATTCACCCCTCGGCTTCTCAATTGGTTCTGCGATGTTTGCTTGAGCCATTTGTGCATTCCACACAATCTGATTTATCCTGATTTAAATGGTACCACGAGATTCGGTTATCGAGGAGTAGCCAGAGGCACGCTATAAGCTTAGCACAAAGCTAAGAAGGGCGAAGCACAACCACAAAACACAACAGCAAAGCAAATCGGAGTAAAGTGACACCCAGCTTTGAATTTCTCCCAAAGCGGAGGACCCTCCAGCCCAGTGCCCCTTCTACCACCACGGTGCCCCCGGGAGCTGAGAGGAGGGGGAGGGGTGCGGGGCGGTTCTCTCTCTCTCGTCTAGCAGCCTGGCCAGAGACGCCTCACGCCCTGAGCGGTACTCACCCACACTGGCGTGCATCTCACGACGGGGCATCGCGCCCTCATGCGGCACACCCACTAGGAGCCTAGGTCCGGAGATTGCAGAGCGTCGCGTCACGCAGCCCAGCACACAGCACAGGCGGCGGCGGCGGCGCGACACGGCTGCTGCCGCCGCCTCTCAGTCCCGTCCAGACCACGCTCTCGGGGCAACTACCGCTTTCAGCGGTCCAAAATCTCGCCCATGATATATTCCTTTAGATGTTGTGCAAGGTGAAAAACAAACAAAAAGTGTGTACACCATAACATTTTAGAAATTTGAGTAACAGCGGGTGCATGCCTTAGCGAAAACTGAGTTTTATCTTTTGTGTTACCGTGTTTTTTTAACCCCCAAAATATTCATTTTTCAGCAATGTCTCTCAGTTCCAGCCGAAAACCAAGTTTTTCCCGCTTGCTTCGGCCTTTTTGCTTGGGGTTTACCGTTGCGCCGACTATGGGGTTATGTGACGACGAGGGAGATGGAAACTAACAAGGCTCGGGCTAGGAAGAGGCGCCTAATTCTCTGCCTTTGGGCGGGCTCGATCCCACGACCCTTTGCTTGATGCGAAGGTCACGTGATCGGGCTGAGCGCGCCAGATGGCCGACTGCGCCACCCAGACACCCTCATCGACTTTGGCCTTCAGATGCCGTGGATATACTTTTATTCTGGTCAATCCCCAGTGAGCAAATGCAGGTTGATGCATATACCAAACTGATAAAGTGCCCACGATCTGGCAATGAAGTGTCAAACAAGGAAACCACACGGCTAAGAGAAATATAGCCGTTATCGCTGAAAGTAGCCGAATAAAATGGTCATAGTACTCTGCCGGTCAGAGCGGCTTCTCCGAAAGGCTTGCCTTTCTTGGAGGAAGTAAGAAATTCGGAATTTACGGATCATCTATCCCACGTAGGACGTTTGTATCTTTAGTTTATTTATACTTAGGTTGTGCAAAGTTTTTGACATCAATACGGTGGTTGCTTATCGCAAAGAAGTGTAATGCCTGTAAAACCAACTGCTTTGAGCGACAGTAGCAGCAACCTCTCCCAAAACCGGCCCACTTGTTCAGACCCCGCTCACACTTTGCTGGTAGGATGCGGTATTTACGGCGCGCTCTGGTTTTAAGGCGGCGGCCGTCCGTGTCGCGCGGCCTCCGCCGCCACACCAGTACAATTCCAACACTGTTTCGCGACAAAACAGTACACTGGGGCGCGCCAAAGCGCCCGCGGCGTCCACCCGGAGGGAGTGGCAACGCCGGAGAAGTCATCAAAGGCGGACCAGGGTCCGACTACTCAATGGCTGGCTGAAGGCCCATTGCACGCAGGTTTGAGAGTCAAGCACAACACACGCCAGAAACGACAGAATCGGCACCGAGAAATCAGAGAGCAAGAGATCAAACAGACACGGGAGCTGCACCTACCTTCATTTGATCGCGGAATTTGCCAATCTCACGCGAGATCAGATCCTTCTTATCTTCCTCCACCTCCATTCCCTCCAAATTCTGCAGGCAAAGAAAAGACAACAATCGAGTACGGTAAAGAGCGCGTTTTTCAATGTGAAATCATGGTAACGATCTGCCTCGTTTTAACCGGGTTCTGAATGCTTAGAAAATATCAACACACACGCCAAAATGCAAATTAATCAACAATTTCACGGTTTCAGCACATGACTGGAAGAATTCAGCAAAAAAGAGCAAAATGGTTTACAAGCGAAGCAGAGTACGCTTCCAGCAAAACCCCAGCAGGGATTATTCCGTTTCCAGCAAGTGAGCAGACACAAGACAGCGTCCCGAGCGAGTATCCAGCTCACCGCGGGGGTCTCATCAACGGTGACGGCCGACTTGCTGAGCTCGATCACCTTCTCCTGGGCGCGTTGACGCATGCTGCCGTCGCGATCTGGCAACACAGGGCGCGCGCAAACGGCCGTCAGCTGTTGTGGCGGGAGTGCAGGAAGCACGGAGGACGGGCGAACACGTCTGCAACTGAACACGGTGGCATGGGCGATACAGGCGAGAAGCTTGTGGGCGTCGTTCACAATTCAAAGTAGGGGGGGTTTACTAGGTTATTTCAAACCAGCACAGAATACCTTTCCCTCCGTCAGTGCTTGTCACGTGGTAGATGTCAACAAGATGCATGGTCAAGCAACCTTAAATGTCGCAAGCCGCCGCAAGCTGCCAGATTCATGATTACACGGGATGCTTGGGTCAACCCGGTGTATTAAGACAAGAGGTTTGAGCGACAAGAGGTTGATAGAACATGTGGTTTCCTGATTTTCAGACCTATTTTGTCCATAATATATCCTTTTTAAAATTTCGACAAAGTGGTCTATTTCCTTTAACAGTGGCATAATTAACAGGTAGCTGGGAATTGGGGCTTGGCCAACGAGCTCGCAGCCGAGGAGCGATAAGTACCTCGAGCGATCGAAAACAGTGGGTGGCCACAAAGCCATGCACCAGTATCAACCACAGCTGGACCCCGCACAGCGCAGAGAAGCCGCTTACCGCGGTCGCGCCTGTTCCCGTCGCCTCGTCGGAGCCGGTCTCCGTCCGAGCGCTTGCTGCGGTCCCGACGGCCGCGGGGCTGGTAGTTGGCCATCTCCTGACAGTAGTCGCTGAGGATCTGCATGATCCTCTTCAGCGCCGAGTCGTCGTCCGCCTTCATGTCGGCGTCCATGTAGTCGTCCGAGTCGGCGGCCGGGGCGGGCTTCTCGTCCTGGAGCGGCGAGCGACGCTGACTGGTGCGCTTCTCATTCTGCCGCAACAGGTGGGTGGAGGTGAGGGAGGGCGTGAGCGAGAGTGGGAGAGAACGTGTGAGCGAGAGTGGGAGAGAACGTGAAAGCGAGGGTAGGAGAGAAAGTGTGAGCGAGAGTGGGAGAACGTGTGAGAAAGTGGGAGCGATTGTGGGAAAGAACGTGAAAGCGAGAGTGGAAGAGAACGTGTGAGCGAGGGTAGGAGAGAAAGTGTGAGTGAAGATGGGAGAGAACGTGTGAGCGAGAGTGGGAGAGAACGTGTGAGCGAAGATGGGAGAGAACGTGTGAGCGAGGGTAGGAGAGAACGTGTGAGCGAGAGTGGGAAAGAAAGTGGGAGCAAAGATGGGAGAGAAAGTGTGAGCGAGAGTGGGGGAGAGGGAGTGTGAGCGAGGTTGAGAGAGAAAGTGTGAGCGAGGGTGGGAGAGAACGTGTGAGCGAGGGTAGGAGAGAACGTGTGAGCGAGAGTGGGAGAGAAAGTGGGAGCAAAGGTGGGAGAGAAAGTGTGAGCGAGAGTGGGAGAGAACGTGTGGGCGAGAGTGGGAGAGAACGTGTGAGCGAGTATAAGAGAGAAAGTGCGAGCAAGGGTGGGACAGAAGGGCTGGGGCTGAGGCCTTTTTTGTTTTGCAAAAATGAAGGTGATGTTAGCGGCAACTTTGTAGTGCTCAAAAGAAAGCTGCATGATGCATACAGCGTTATGATTTTGTTATGATACACTGCATGAATACTGGTTCTGGATGCAATCAACTAGAGAATTTTCAATTTTGTTCAACGCAAAAGTCACAACAGTAACACACTTCGCTAGTTAGATTAGGTACATTATATAAACAACTCGACCTGGCAGGGCACTTACTTTGTACTTTTCAAGGACTTCTTGCGTCTTGGAGTCCACCTTGGCGACGAGTTTCTTGTCTGATACTTCCAGTTCGTGAAGAAGTCGAATGGCACGCAGGGCGGCGTCAGGGTTCCCGAACTCACAGAAACCAAACGCTGTAAAACAACAACAAGGTGAGAAATGCAAGACCCACATTTTGACCTCGGAATATTATCAGACACGATTTAAGTAATCAGTTACGGCAAAAGTCGATTATATGACCTCATACAATATTGCTAGTGTCCGCAGGAATGCATTAAAAATATATTATAGCTTTCAAAAATTGTTCCTAGTGTGTACATATACGTTTCAAGACTCTGGGCATTAAGACATTTCAAATTCAGAAACCTAACCTCAGTCTCAGCCACCACACTCGCACTGAGTACAATATCGAGCTGACAGAGCTACAGAGAGCCAAGGGCAGGAAGCCAAGGGAAACGTAATGTCGACGCGAGGGAAGCAGCCATCCCAAAACGGCCTGACGACAGGGTAGTTCAGGTAAGTCATTACCAAGTCTTGCTCGCCAGACCGAAAACGCATCCCAGTCGGGCACCAACAGCAGTGCTTACCCTGTAGTTTTCCAGAGGCTCCCTGTACCCGTTTCCAGTTGTGTACGGTGCCGCAGCTGTTGAGAATGAGCCGGATCATGCCGTCTGGGGCGCGCTCCGTGATGTTGCCCACGAAGACGGTGACCGGAGGACCCAGGGGCTCCTTTGTCCGTCGACTGCAACACACAGGAACACGTTATAGCTGGCAGCCGCAGAAGAGGCGCTGTGAGGTTGACTGTTTGAATCCATGTTGTGTGCTGTGAGCGCCAGGTAGTGCGTTATTAATGTGGTGCAACCAAGCTGATGGATTGAGAAGACCTGGGCATTCATTTTACATAACCCCTCCACCATAGCCTGCAATACCCGCGTGCATATCAGCGTGTTGACATGGAAATGCTGTCACTTTCACGCTGACGTCTTCTCGTGAATTGACTAAATATCTAGTGGCATTTTACTCTATCCAAACCACACGCGCCAATCCGACACACTAACCGCCCGAGCGAGCTTAATCTTCGGGATTTTGAACCACATTGGCAAGCCTGTAAACGACGCAAGAGATACGTTTGATATTTTCAGACCACCCATTTGGATCGCACAGAAGTCACTCTCATCAGAGCGCAGTGAGTTGGAAGGAGCGTTGCAGTCGATGATTACCGGGCAGGCGCCTGCGCGCTGCCGCCTGTCAGGTCTCTACCTACATAAATATACATTTTCACGCATGAATGACCCGGCTCGACCCGACCTTCGCGATAATGAAAAGCTCAGGCAGACTGAGGCCCCAGTTCATAGCTCAGGACTCTGCCATAGGTGACAAATCAGAATTGAACCTGCGCTGATGAGTGGTGGCAGCAATTAAAATATAGCTTAATTGTGACCCTGCATGTGTGTGCGTTTCGCCAAAGGCCTAATACAGATTTTAAAAAGTTTCAGCCCTGGAAAAAGCAGCATCCGCAGCCAGTATGCCGGTGAGTTTTGAGAAAAGTATGTATTTCAAAATAGTTGTCTGTAGATGGTGGCGAATGAACCCAAGAATTAGTAAATTCATGAAGTCCAAAAGGAAAACAAGACACCATGTATTGTCCCTATAATAAATTGTTGCCCTTTTTATTCTCACCTACACCACATCAATTGGTTATAATACAATCATTTGAGGATCCCAGGATATATTCTCCGCTGATTGCAACTGATCAGCACCAATATGGCGGACGTAGTAAAGCTAAGAAATTATCGAGATTTGATTAAGGCCTCCCATGCTCACTTAATGTACTTTAGTGGAAGTGAGATAGGTCACATTGCACGTTATTACAATCTTTAAATCAAGGTAGTCACCACAATGCCCAATTCATTTCAATATATCGTTTCACTCAGAAGTTATCGACACAAAGAAACTCGGAAAAGCGTGATCTTTGGTGCACTCGCTATTGAATTGACCTAGAAATGGTAAGCATCTATGCAGTCCGCCTTTCCAAGGGTTTTCAAATGATGCTTAGAAACCTTCCACGAGCTGATATGGCTTCAGTCCGAGAAATTATGTCTCAGTCCCATGGCCATGGTTTACTGTAACACAGTGAGCATTAGCAGAGGGGGCATCTGGCACGCATTGCTTACAGTCGACGACACGGCGCACTCTCAACAGGGGCCAGTCAACTGCCACTCAGGTATGTGACCGACCCTCCAGAGGGCACAGCCTTCTCACAGGCAGTGCTGATTTCAGTTCAGAAGTCAAGCTATATTGCGGTATTCCTTTATTATTTATTCCCGGTTCCCGGTATTATTTATTATCATTATATTCCCGGTTCTGCCTGCCTCATTTTAGCCAAAATAAATCGCATTGCATGGGTTTGGAACTGACAGCATAACACTTAACTTTGACCTGACCCGACCAAATCTCCCATTCAAATCAGCGCTCAGCTATTCACAAAAAAACGAGAGCGAGGGTTCTGATTGGACCCATCAGACAGTGAAGGAGTTGCATGCACGGTGGTCTTAAAAGGCCCCCCTCACCCCACCTATCGTTCCAAGGTAGCAGAAGAACCTACCATAGCCAGAAAATGACCGTCAGATAACTTTGAAATGTTGAGATTGCCAAAATCAACACAATCGCACCAGATATCTTGCATTGTATACCAGTAGAGAAATCATAATGGTAAATAGTCAGAATTATGTCAAGGTCACCTCACATGAAGGTCAAAGTCCAAACAAAAGGCTACAAGTTTAACATTCACATTGGAAAGGAGTCTGGCACTAACGCCACTGGGGAGGGGGGGGTGTCTGGTAGGCACCCCTCCCTGAGACTTAGAAAAACGCCGGGGGTGGGTGAGGGCTATGGTGATATAAATCAAACCCAATTTAAATTCACCTAGGTTAATATCTTCAAGGTCAAACGAGGTCAGAAATGTCAAACATCGGCCGTGCTTGGAACATATTGGCAAATGCCTTAATTCTGCCGAAAAAAGTCGGGAATATGCTATATGCGGACCAGGGTCATAGAGGGACAGGTCGCAAAGAACCTTTCCTAAAATGTTTTGATCCCGGTCATTCAAGGTCATGGACCTATAACGTCACAATATGGTATACTCCCTATAATATACACTATAGCAGCCCTTGGGCAAGAAATGAGGATTTATATTTTAACATGACATTTGACCTTGACCTTTATACCGAACTACCTTAACTATGACGTCATAGCATAATATACATCAGATTGGGTAAAAACATTTGACCAGAATCACTGGGGTTTATGACCTTGAAAGTGCTGGTATGATCTGGACATGTGACCTTTGACCTTGACATTCACGGAAGGTGACCCTGACATGTCATCCTGTTTATATATCGTTATGACGTCACCACTAAGTATCCAATACAAACGACATGGTCCAGCCGCGGGATTGTGGCGATCTTAAAATGTAAATCTGATTTTAAAAGCCCAAAGTGAAAAAGGTCGCCCAATTTGCAAAATTAATCTACCAAACGACGAGCCGTTGAATTCTCTCACATGTGGCAGAGTATTATTTTTTGGCTACAACATCTTTCTTCTCCAGCCGCATAGGAAAAATGGAAAAATACGTGGGGGGTCCTCGGAGCCCCCTCCTTCTAGTGTGCATGAATCCGTACAAGTTTATTGACGCACGCGTTTGACAAAACCAGGGTTGGCAAAATACCGGTAAAAACTAGGTTTATGCCAGCCAGTGGCATTAACTGGTAAATACCAGTATTTACCAGGAAAAAGTGAGTAAAAAGTGGCAAAAACCTTTAAACTGACACTGATAGACCAGAAAAACATTTTTAGGCCATAGAGCAGTTGTAAATGTGAAACAATTGATGACATTGGCATGGTCTCTGGTCAAGACTGGTGTGTAAGCAGGTATTTTATTTTCTAGGCACCATGGTTCAGAATGCTATGAACAACGATCTTACGCCAAAACTCTGGAAAATGTCAAAATGTCAAAAGTGATAAATTATAACCCGTAGGTACCAGACGTACATACATCAATGAAAACGTGGAAAGGTGAGATTAGAAGATCAGCCTGGTTTCAAACATTGTCAAATCCTACCTTTAGTCTTATTCAGTGACGGGCACTCAGGTTCCAATGTCTGAATATGCGTCCGCTTTGGGCCTTTGGTATATTTTTGTCCACTATTTGGGATGGGAGCTGACTATTCCTCTCATTTTTAAGTAAGCAGTTCGTCGATTTTGCTGACTGAGCAAACAGAACAGTGGTATTTCTGAATGGCACACTCTGAACCCTCCTCAGGTAGTAGGTGTTCAGACACCGATACTTTAATGGCATTTTATATTCAAGCAAAGCGTTTGACTTTCTCTGCTGTAAAATTAGATTCTAAAGAAGTCAAGGTTCTTTAATTGCTTGCTTAACGCAGCATGTCGATTGTTTTCGAGCTCTTAGGCTGTTGATTATGCAAATCTGATGTGATAATTAGGGAATGTTTCAATATCATTGACAATTCTCTGGTCAGGATTCCTCACTGACTATACTGGACTGGGAAAAATTGGTTGACCTTCTACCACCAACCATGTATTTTGATGTACCTATCATATTTTATATTCTGACATGGGGACTCCAAAATCAAAATACAGGTAATAGAGGCCATATGGGCCCATGAAATAATTTCCAAATTATTCGCTGGGTTAAGGTACAGCAATGTGAGTAATTTCACTCTACTTTTCTTGTCCTAGTGGGGAGAGGGTATTTGAACACCTCTCGGGTTTTTCCAACGGTGCCAGAAAACAGCGGCGCAAGGCGCCGCCGTACTGGGCATCACTTATCTTTCACCAAATACGCAACTTCCGTGTAAATTATTATTTGCGGTCATCTCAGGTCAGGTGGCCAGGTCAAGTGACCTCACCTCATAAAATGTTTAAAAATTGCATAAGTCAGGATCTAGCGATCTGAAACTTATCACATAATAGACCCACTGGGGGCTAGAAAATATATTCCGGGATTTTTTACATCGCAGATCTAAGGTCAAATACGTGTCATGCATATCCATTGGAAATGCATGTAGCAAACACAAGTTGGTCGAAAAATGGCTCTATTTCTGAAGATACCTACGGCTTAAAATGACTTCTTTAACTGAAATGGTAGTATCACTCGTTTTCTATAATGAGAGGAATTGCATGACGCTTGAATATTGGCTCCAAGTTAGCCCAGTCAGGCGCTAGATTAAAAAAAACATTCTCAAAAGTTTCACTCCCTTGACTCGTTATGGCCTCAGTATTAACCTGAGCAAAAAAGAAGTTATTGACATATTATCCTTATAATTTTTCGTGGGCTATTCAGCGCTTTCGCGTGTTTTTTGTTTGTTTTTTGTTTTGCTTCGAGGAGCCGAGTTCCAGGTGGTGTTCAACACGCGCATTGACAAGGGCAGGTACCCGCCCCCATGGTTTTTTTCGGAGAGATAATAAAAATGGCGGCGCACAGCGCCAACATACTTGGTATGCCTTGTGCCTGATCATTTTTACAACTTTATTCAAAATTATAAAGTTAGGTCATGTCAGCTCAGGTCACCAGTGCAGGTCAGGTGACATCACCTCAAAAAAGTTTAAGATAGCATAAGTCAGAACTCAAAACAATGTAAACTTATCCGATTGAAACTCGTATCACATAATGACCCCAACATATTCTTTAAAAGATATTCCGGGATTTTCGATATCAATGACCTGAAGCCGAATACGAGCCATGACCTCTCCATTGGAAATGGACGGGAAAATGGTTTTAAAGGGAATGTGGACCTTGGTCCAATCCTGGAATTAAGTGTAATTGGGCGTACTTTTAGTAAAAATAATGAAACCACTCATGATTTCTCGAAAATGTACATGGCATTTTTTGTTTTTAGAATACTCCTCTAGAAAAGAAATAAATCAGCCTGTGGATGATATCACGATTGGCAACACTACCACTTGAAACGCTTAGGGCCTGTTGGCGATGCTCTGTGCGTGCTTGTCACGTGTAGCCGGGCGGGGGGCTGGGGGCTGTGTGGTGGTTTGGCTTTTGTATATGGTTCCAGACAATAAAATGGGTGGATCCGTTTACTGGCGAAATTGCCTTTAAACAGAATAACTCGGTAATAAATGGTGACAAGAGCTTTTATTATCACGCCGTTAGGTTTGTCTCATCCTTGCAGCTCTAATGATAGGCATTCAACCTAATTTGACCTTGACCTGAAATCAGGTCAAATTCTAAGTTTGACCTGATTTGACCTAGCAAGGTGATATTACAAATCATTCGATTCGGCTTGCTGCGAGGATTCCAATGGCCTACTTTTTTTGCTTTAACTTTACCAGCTCAGATGTAATGACTGAAAACCTTTATTTACATGTTATCTCTATGGTGACGTGTTTTTACCTCTAGTGACCTAGAATGTGAATTTTTTCGGTAGAGGCTAGGATGCACTCTCCAACGCCGTTTACTTTTTCGCTATCTAGCGTGGTTGTCGAGATCTTAGGGGGCGGCAGGTACCCCCTGTCAATGCGAAAGTGACTCAGACCTCCGTCAATGCGCGTGTTCAACACCCCCTCCCCCCACCAGTGTGGCAGAAACTGGTTTTGCACCACGATGCCGAGCGTGCCATTCATATTGGGAAATATAGTCGGCAAGTGGAATATTCAAGTAATATTTTGAGAGTCAATTAAAACCCTACTATATTCCTCACTTATTTACAGTATAGGAATTAATTTTCCACGAAAATTGTTTTTAGTTCCATACTTTTGATGAGTTCATAAACACCAGGGCTATTGCATTCGGCTGAAAAGGCATCACTTGAACAGTGAGTGGGGAAAATAAGTGAAATAATAACACACAGAATTGAGTAAAAATCCAACTTGTTCAGTTGCGGCTCCCCACCCAGCGCCCTGGGATTTGAAAGTGGGCGAAGGTGGATCTGAGGTACAATGGGGCGGGTATTAACAATTATTGTGGGCAATTGAAACGTCTGACTGCGAATGGAACGCTTAGAAATCAAATCACAAGATTCAATGGAAATACGTACCTTCCGTAGTGTCTTCCTACAAATTGTCGTGTTGCAGGTATTATTTTACTTTCTTTATACGAGCGCCAGGTGATCAGAAATTTTCTTCATGCGAACAAGAGGCACCTAATTAAAAGGACTTCGTTTAGGCGGCACCATGCGTGGCTCGTATTTTTCCAATCCCCACATATCTCAAAAAATTCTGTTCGAGCTGAGCGTGATCGGGAGCAAGTAGCTGTAAAAGTAAAACGAAGCTTTTTGTAACAGATTCTTCTCAGGAAAAATTATATGCAATTTGAAAATGAGTGTTGATATCATGAGCGTCGCCAACTGCAAAAATAAGGGGGCCAGCCAAATTTCAACCTCATGCGAACAAGAAATTTACCACGTTAGGATAACAGCTCTTCGAATCTGGGCTCCTCGTTGCGTTCCGCACCGGCTGGTTATAAAAACATCCGATATTCTCCATTTTGACTGAGATTAGGAATTGTTTACCAAAAAGGGTCCGATGCCGGAAGGAATAAGAGGAAAAGTAGTTTCAACCTAGTTTCCTTAGTCAAAGCTCAGTATCCCTAGATCCGCGCCCGTTGTTTAATGTATGCATAACTTGATACGAGCAACATGTCGTGCCTGCTCCCTGGGCTCGTCGTGCTTGCTGCTGGGGTTGTAGTTTAACAGCCCCTCCAACAGCAAGCGCCGAGCGCAGATCACCGGATGTGACGTCACACCTCGTAGCATATCACACGGGGAAAATTAAATGATTAAATACCCAAATTTGTTGCAAAAAGAGGCAAAGAATCGAAGATGAAAAGCTTATTTATTCATTTGGGATAAACTTGATTACCGTGTATTCTCACAAATGTGTAAGCGGGCAGTGCCATTAGGAGCAGTTTAACACAGGGTCCAAAGGTAAAAGAATTCCTCCACGCCCGTGTGACGTCACTCGGGCGTGAAGGAATCCCTCTTGAACGTACCTTTATGCAAATGTATCTTGGTAGTTTAAGATCTTTAAAGTGTATGGCTTAAATATTATCTTCTATTGCTGCTGGGTGCCACTACTTTAATGTTTCATTGAGGCGGTTATCTATACATATGCTGTGCCCATACAAGCATTAACATGCTAACTGATGCTATATCGTACGTGGTTTCGTGTTTCAATGGTTGGTGCTGAATATTTGGCTTTGTGTGGCTTGGAGCGTTCAAACAGCGGGAGCACAAATACATTATTGATACATTATATACATTTAGGAGTTAGTTTAAATTCAATTGCTGTATCGTAATGAGACTGAAAAGTAACCCCGAATAAGCCTTTAACTATGCTTTGACCTAAGCCATAGGATTTCAAGATATATTTGAATAATATTTCTTATTTATTGCTGGGTCTTACCAGCGGAAAGTCAAGAAAGACAGCTAAGCGATGAGGAACTCCTATGATGCCGAACAGCGCCGCTGCACCGTTCGAAAGGGAGTAGAAGGGTAACGTCGATTTGAAGACCTTTTTAGGCATAAGGGCGTAAAAGACATATATTTTTTGTATTATCAATAATAATTCACTCATTGTTTCATTCTTACAAAATGTGACAAAAAGTGGCAAAAACTGGCAAAAACTAGTTTATGCCCGCCGGTTTTAACCATGGTTAATACCGGTAAAAACCACCCAGTGGCAAAAACCTGCCAACCCAGGACAAAACACAATAGCAAGAGCGGGTTGGGGCTCACTGAAACCATGAACGTTTGTTACACACTAAGGTTATCGTCTGATCAAACAAAACCATACAAACGGCGCAAACACGACACTTGTGATCTTGCTCCTTAAAGCTGAAAAGGAGGGAGGGGAAGCCTCTCTCAGTACACAATCATTTATGTGCAATACAGGTTGGAGCAGACTATAGACTGGTGTTTTTGGCGATCCGGCAGGATAAAGGCTGAGAGGCTCGGCACGAACGTCGAGAAAATACGACAAAAAAGCCGGAAGGGTCTGTCGTTTTATTTCTCCGCGAGGGCGGGACAGCTCCGATAGCGTGCGGGCGACGTTGAGACGCAGCGGTGGTGCGGTGCGGCGACGGCAGACTGCGCATTTGCGGAAGGGCTGGAAGGGCTGGCGGAGCGACACTACCTCGATACGGCGCCGTTTAAGTACGGGAGGACATGGCAAGCAAAGGCGGGCACCTGGCGCGGCTCCCCTCGCGAAACGACACGGTGGACATGTTAAGTCGTAACAGTGACCACCAGGAAAGGAGAAGTGCAAATAATTAATAAAAGGCAAATAATGACGATTCTCACTTCAGTGAATATAATTTCAATATTCAAAGAAGCAAACAAGTGCTTATAATTTCCATTTACGATTATAACTTTAATCAGCAATGACAATCTGACTTGTTGACAATTCAAAACTTTTTAAGTTGACTCAACTCTGAGTCACTATATAGTGACTCAATAGCATCCTGAAAACTCAACATACTGAGCCATGAGTTGAAAAATTAAACTGCATCCAGGAATGAGTCAACTCTACTCTGACTTGCAACAGATTGAGTCAACTCAGAGTTGACTCCAAGAGTTGTGACTCAAGTCACATCAAATAATTATTGATGAAATTAAATTCAGATTAAATTTATATTTGAAAACAGATACTAAGCCAGCTTGTAGGTAATATTTTTCAATTTAAAAATGATTCACCAGACAGAGCAATACAATGATTTTTTCAAACAGTTGCATTAAATAGGTAAGGACTAGCTTAAGTACCTACATGTATACTGTTATCAGTAAGGTCTTGGCAGAAAAACTATTTTATTACATTTTAAGAGGATGGTAGGCACCTGCTGGGGTTACAGATCTGTCCATCCAAACTGTCTTCCAATCAGGATGTTCTTTTGGCACCTATTCAGGTGATCTCACATCCCTATGGTCTTGTGCTTCTCCAAATCTACCACAGTATGTGCAGATGTATCGGCTGCATACTAGGTGCCAGAAAAGGTGATTGTTTTTTCACCTGTCGGCGGTGGCAATGATGGTCTTCCCTTCTCATGTAGGTGTGGGTCTTATTTGGCATTACTCACTCATTAACTGAACCCACTGTAAATATGAACAGCATAGCTAATCAGCTATCCCACAATAACAATATTAAATACTTAAAAACACTAATCAACTTCAAATCAAAAACAAACAAATCACATCAAAACAGCAACAAATAAAGTGCAAACAAAAGCATACCTGAGAAGTAATATACCAGGTCACCCTCAAAAAGTCCTAACCCCATTTTGAAACCATGTAGCTACAGAAATTGAGATCTTGAGTTGACTTAACTTTGACTCATGACTTGGAGACTGATTTTCATTCTGGCTCTACTTAACTGTTGGAGCAATTGAGTCAGAATGAACTCAACCCAAATCCAGAAGCAAGTTAACTCAATCCTGACTCAAACAATAATTGAGTCAACTCTGACTCTATGTCACAAATCAACAAGTCTACAGACCAGTCTGCAGAACGTGGCAGATTTCGACGAGATCTCGTTGGGGCAGCCTCGGGGCAGACGTACCGATTTGGGGCAGCTTTTGGTCGATCTTGGGGCAGAGGGGGCTCTTGGGGCAGGAACTAGTACTTGGGGCAGCAGTCGGTCCGGGCAATCACCAAGGGAAGAAGAAAAAATAATGAAAAAGAAACGACAATCATTAGTTAAAGTTGCGCCGTAAAAGCTGAGTTGTCGTAAAGCGTCATATTTGTCATCGAGAGAAATAGGGATAAAAAGATACCAAACAAAGGAAATTTTAATAGACGTGAAAGTTCCTGGAAGTGAATAAAAAATCAGGCAACGGGCGCCTTTCTAAAGCTAAAGTTATATTTTATTTCTACATTTGTAATCTAAACCTAGTTCTAGTTACAAAAAACAATCTCAGAACTCGAAATAAAATTTACCTGTATATAGTTTTTTGCATTTCCTCTGCTATGTTTTGATCGCCAAAGGCCGGGCCATGTCAAAAGGTCCACTGTTCAAAGGGTCCACCGCTCAAATGGTCCACCGTTCAAAAGAAAATCCCCCTCCCCCAAGAACAAATGCCCGTCAGTGATGTGACGTCACACGAGCGTACGGGAGTCTTTCTTCGCTGGGTCTTTTGAAATTATTCCAAATTTTGTAATGCTTTCATGCAAATGCGAGAAAACGGAAGGGGAAAAAATGGTTTAGCTGTGGAAAAAAGTATTTTTATCAAATTTAGTTATCAATAGAAATATTTTTTAAACGTATTGATTATACGGGGTGAAAGCAGTGGCAAATGACGTCTTTAGGGGAAAAGACTTCGCTTGTAAATGTACCTTTGAATAAAAGTATTCTTGAAATCGTGCATCATGAATGCAAGATAGCTGCTGCTGTGCGTGGAGGGTCGTGAGTGCGTTGTCATCGTCGGGTTGGATGGACGGTTTTATTTCATTTCTGGGTGTTTCATTTAAATTGGAGTAGATAAAACATCGTTAAAAATACCCCCTCCCCGCTTGAGGAGTCTGCCCCAGCATCCAAATTTCTGCCCCAATTGGGGCAGGCTTTGGCTGCCCCAAGCGCCTCGTCGAGTCGCCTGCCACGTTCTGCAGACTGGTCTACAGAGACTGTTTTGTCTTATTTTCACACATCAAATTTTGTTGGTTACTGTCACTTGTCAGTCAGATTCACATAACTATTCCCAAACACCTTGAGCAGTAGCCTGCCACATTCTGCACACTGGCCAGCAATGTTTCTCCCAATCCTGCTCCCATTTCACACAATAAATAGCCTTATGAAGGCATTGGAGGTATATAAAGCAAGGTTAGGAAAATTCAGTTCATACTTGAATCATATCAGAGTTGATACATGGATCATACCACTTTGATTTATTCCAAGACAAATAGAACATCCTTTGACAGTTTGCAAACACAACTATCCATATTGAAATACTATCTTTGAAGTAAATAATTTCCAGATTGACAAGAGTTCTATAATAATATGACATCACACAAAAAACAGCAGCATTTATAAATTTCTAGTTTCTAGCACTGTTGAACCTATATTCAGCATTTTCTTACCTGTACGTGCTCTGTTGAGGCCGATTATTGTTTTGTCGTACAGGCATAGGAGCCCTCTGTGTGAACATAACTTGTGGCACAATTGGCATGGCTGATTGCATCAACTGAGGCATGGGGTGATATGCTTGTTGCATTAAATGCATGCCTTGCATACCAGGCATTCCTGGCACTAAAGGTGGGCCACGACCAGGAAATGCCATTTTGGTGTCACACAGTAGTCACGGTGCCAAGGACTCAAGTCACCTCAGTTCTTGATAAATTCCTGAAATGAAGCCTTCTGCAATTCTAATCTTGATATAGCCGTATATCCAGGTACATTCCAAGAACTTTAGTTCTGCACAGACACAACAGGACAAGCTCACAATCCCCGGGGCTTTCTCCAGTCCGGACCAACTATAGCAAAACAAACTGATCTACCAAACCCTCTCATCTAATGAAACCTCTATTAAATACTCAGAAGGACCTGCAATCTCGGATTAACTTCCTTCGCTCGGTTTAAAACCATTCAAAACGCCCTTCGCCCCGTATATTTTTTCTAGCTTATCAATGGGATTGGTGAAAAACGCATGCGCCTTCGGTTTTAGCTATGTAGACGTGAAACAGCGCAGGGACTAAAACACATTGCAAAATGGCGATGAAAGCCTTTAAGAGAAAACGCTACTAAATATTATATATGTTTAATATCTGCATCGTTTACTAATTTTTGGTGCCTATGCATTGACGGGTCATAGTAATTTTGCTTCCTTTGAAATAAAACACGATGAATATCTTTTAAAATTCAAAAATAGAAAAATACTTTTGCACGTTCTTGATAAAAAACGAAATATTTAGGCGAATACGGGATTGCTAATACGGGAAGCACATTCGCGCAGTTTCCACGCACAAGTACTTTCCCGACGGAGAGAGTGTATCCTAGTGGCGTATGAA
The DNA here is from genome assembly GCA_034440635.1 of Lepas anatifera. NCBI lineage: Eukaryota > Metazoa > Arthropoda > Thecostraca > Lepadidae > Lepas > Lepas anatifera. The sequence continues at coordinate 58,836 of JAOTON010001638.1, forward strand.
AGGAGGGGGTAGGAGGCTCAAGCCCCCCCCACAAATTTCCGAATGACTATAGATGCAGAGTCGGAGGCTGAGCCGAAGCAATAGCAGTCACAGGCGGATCCAGGGGGCTAGGGGCACGTGCCCCATCGACCCCCTGAAATAGTCACCGCGCACCCTTGAAATGTCGCTTCCCACCCCCAGGATGCGAAAATCGCCTCCCACCCGATAGATTTTGCCGGTCAAAAGTCGCGCCCTCTGGTCCAGATGGCGCCCCCCGGATCGGTAATTCTGGATCCGCCTATGATATCGGGGGGAGACCCGAGCTTCTTCCTACCCCCACCCCAAACGAAGTCTTGGGTGCACTTCCGGTGTTTCCAGATAAAACTTTTTCCCACGGAACCAGCCAATTTTGAATGTTTCGATCCACTCCCAATCATAGCTTAGTGCATACGCGGATCCAGGGGTAGGGCAAGGGGGGAGGGCGTGCCCCCGCCCCCTATCGACCCTCGGCGCCCCCTGAAATGTCGCTTCCCAATCCATGCGTTTCTAAAGATCACTAGAGACATGTGAAACGTTGATTTCCGCCTTCGTTCCAAGATACGAGGGGGTGTCTGGTGACGACATCCAGACCCTCTCCAGCCTACCCAAATGTGGACCTGCCCCATCCCGGTGTGGTCATACAACAATCTTGAACCCGACTGTGAACGGATGGATGTTCATCTCCGTTACCAGGGTCAGGACCGTGTGTTTGCGTTGCAGTAGACGTCTCTCGGGTTTCAGCCAACTTAGGGAAACGTATGCAGATGTTATTCTCATGGAGCTGGTTTTCGGGCGGTGGCAAGACGGTAACTCGCTAAACTGGATGACATTCAACGGAGTGACGGCGCTCCTTTTTGAAGCTATCATATTCCCTTCAACATTCACCAGCGGCGATACACGCTCCGTACAGCTATCGCGATTACTTCGGGTGTTCAGCTTCAGAAACTGAATATATTTGTGTAAACTACCGCACTGTACCTCCATAAACGCGATAGAAACGCCGCCCAGAGCACATATCATAAATCAACGATAGAGTTCAGCCTGCGGTCGAAAAGCAGACTTTGCACCAGTTCATCGCCACTCACGACAGGATTGCAGTGACGTCACTTATATCCACAGTCGCAATGTCCCATCTGCGCCTGCAGATATTGCCCCAGGGCTGGTCGGGGTGGAAAGCGACGTCCAGAACCCCAAGGTCGTCGTAGAGACTGTGCCCCTTCAGCACCTTCACTGGGAGCACCAGCGCGTTCTTCAACAGATCGCTGAAAATAAAACAAGATCGTTATACCAGGGGCTCCGCCACGGTGGGGGACAGGGGGACGCGTCCCCCAACTTTGGCGAAGGGGGACAGTTCCCCAACTTTCAGCTGGAGGCCCCTCCACGAAAAAAACGATAATTTCACAGTAAAACGCATAACGAGACGCTCGGCCTGTTAAAGGCCATGGTAGCTGTAGAGGAGGTCCTGTTGGCGATAGAGGAGGCCCCGTTGGCAGCAACAAGATGTCCTGATGACAGTAGAGGAGGCCCTATTGGCCAAATAAAGTTCCCAGTGGCCATAGATGAGGCCCTGGTGGAGGCAGAGGAGGCCCTGGTAGTAGCAGAGCAGGTCCTTTGTCATTAGATGAGGCCCTGCTAGCAATAGAGGAGGCCCTAAGTTTGATCCAGGAGGCCCTGAGGGCAATCAAGGAGGACCTTGAGGGCGATTCAGGAGGCCCTGATATCGATAGAGAAGACCGATTTGGCTATGCAGTCTCCCTGGTATCGATGTAGGAGGCCCTGGTGGTAACAGAGGAGGCCCCTTTATTGATAGGAGAGGCTTTTTTGTTAATAGAGGAGGGCCTTTGTCGATAGGGAGGCCCGTTAGTCGAAAGAGTAGGAACCTTCTCTATCTCCACCAGGGCCTTAACTATGGCCAGCGGGACCTCTTCTTTGGCCAAGAGGGCCTCCTCTATTTCCATCAGTGCCTCTCGTTGCTGTCCGGTAACGCAGGCGTAAGTCCTTTATCCTCGTGAATAAAAGTGAATAGCTTTAACCTTTGGCGATTGAGAAGGCCCTGGTGGCGATAGAGGAGGTCCTGGTACCCATAGAGGCGGCCCTGGTAGAACTAGAGGAGGATTCAGTGATAGAGGAGGCGCTCTTGGCGCAAAAGGAGGCCCTGTTGATCGAGGAAGAGCTGTTGGCTATAGAGGAGGCCCCGGTGGCAGCAACGAGAGGCCCATGTTGGCGATATAGGAGGTCCCGATGACAGCAATGAAATACCCTGATGACAATAGAGGAGGGCCTCTTGGCGTTAGAATAGGTCTCGGTAGGCCAAAGAGGAGGCCCCTTCGCGAAATAGGAGGCCCCGGTGGAGATAGAGGAGGACCTGATAGCAACAGAGGAGGCCCTTTGTCAATAGACGAGGCCCTGGTAGCGATAGAGGAGACCCTAAGGGTGATCCAGGGGGCCTTAAGAGCGCTCCAGCTTTGGCTATACAATTCCCCAACAATTTTTTCCGGTGGAAATATTTCTACCGCTTTGAAGGAGAAGAAATTGATTCTAGCTCCATCGTTCTAAAAACTTTTTTGCTATCAACTTTTGGGCAATTTCTTTGGTCCCCCAAAGCTGGGTATGCCATTGCTGCCTAGGAGGCCCTTTCGAAAAGGAGGCCCCTTCAGATGGACGCCCCCCATGAGCTTGTCCCCCCAACTTGAAAGTCGTGGTGGAGCCCTGCGTTATACCATCCATTGAAGAATAATTGAAAATGGAACGCTGCCACAAATGGGGACCATTTGGTATCTAGCTAGAATTGCATATGCAGGCGCGTAAAAAATACACAATTTCCAAACGCAGGTAGTCAGCAGCATACACTAACGGAAAAAGCTGAGAAAGCACAGACTGAAGGCAATGGGTTGGTTGTGATGACTGAATGGTTTCAGAAACTTAACATCAAATGAAATGAACAAAGGTGAAAACTAGTGCAAATTACTCCAGATAAGCAAAATGACAATTTTGGTTTCATAAACAGGTAAGGCCTACTGCACGCTGCAGGTAGGGCGTATTACGAGAAAGCAAGTAAATCTTTAAACAGTTTCAGAGGCAAAAAAATATAGGAACACGGTCGTAACCACTTCAAGTACTGCCCGGATACGATTTAGGAAAAAAGGTGGAGCCTCCAGTAACCAAACATCGAACCAGGCTAGACGTCGAACACCCATTTACGGATAGGCACATAAAACTTCAAATTTCCAATAATATTTCCTCACACCATTTTTATTTACTCCATACACTTCAAGATGAGCGTGGGTTTACAGAGAATGTGGCACACCTTTAAGGTATTTGAACTAATATCACCTACGTGACAGAGCATATCGGGAAACCCCTACGCTTGATCTTGTATTTGCCCCAGAGTCCATAGTCAACAGCCCGCAGCGGGCGAGACACCAAATAAGTAACGGAGGTCAGTATTTCAGGGGTGTCGGCAGCTTCATTTTGTCCCGGTTAGCTAATGGGCCATATCCTGGAACGGGCGACGCGAGAACACTAGTCTCGACAGGCCAGGGCCGTGCCCTGACCTGGAACACTGATTCGCGTGGTGCACCAGAATAAATCGAAGAGCCCTCTTCAAGTCAGACTTCTGGCTGTCCCTTTTCCCCAATTCCTTTTAGTGGAAGGGGGCTGATCTCAACCCCTAAGATATCGCTAATCCACCCATCCGATTTTAAAGATGTCTCTCACGCTTAACTCCATTTTCAAAACCAATGTTCAAAATTTGAAAATTGCGGCCAGGAGCGTGTACAGTGTCCCCAAAACTGGTTCTGCGCTAGGGTGCTGAGTGTAAAATCAATAACGGAAATATAGTCGGCGAG
>JAOTON010001639.1:0-61505 GCA_034440635.1 Lepas anatifera
GCTTAAATCACTAAATGCAGTCTAGTTCCATCTAGGTTCAACGACGTAGGGTACTAAATTTCGAGCGGCACGGCCCAAAGAGGGCACACCACCTGGCAATCAAAAGGGCACTCCGGCACCGATGGGGGCACGTGCCCCTCTGCCCCCCCCGGCTGCGCCCCTGAGCAAGGGCAAAGCGAGTAAGTGGATCTCAACAGGATCTGTCGACGGAATAGAGGCTATGTAGCGTTCGGGAAACATCACCATATCTCTTGCATTTTTATTCATTTTGTTCCGTTTCTTTGGAAATTTCCTGATTAAAGAGTTCATGGATTCGACACTGGGAACAATTACAAATCATTTCCCGTAGAAGACCATTTCTTCGTACTGAAAACGACTGACCTCCAATAATATGTCTGATTACCCGAGTGAAACGAGAGGTAGACTCAGGTTTAACATCATGCGAGCATCAACATTGAACTTCCCTGAATATGGCACAAAGCTGTTATTATTGCCAGGCTACCATGGAAGGTAAGGGGGCCATCCTTAATATTAGGTGGACTTTAGCTTACCAACGCTTGGTCGGATAAAAAATCAAGCTATAAACAAAATAAGAAGAAATGCTCAGTGCTGCTCAATAATACCAGCCACAACGGGAATTAAATCTTGTGTTTCCTTTTAAAACGTTTTTTGGTAGCACTGTAATATTGCTGCCATTTGTCGGAATTCCACAAGAGTCTTGGGACTTTATTGAGTAAATTATCTGGCACATCTCTGGCAATGCGTTTCACAGTCGCCGGGCGCCCTGTGTTGAGTGTGTTGCGGAATTAAAAGAATGAAATTCAACTTTAATAAGTCGTATAATGAGTGAAATTTGCATTTCAGTTATGCTCCTGCTACCCAGTCGCTTCAATTCACTTTGTCATTTTTTTCTCTCAGTTTATATATTAGCTGTGGAATAAGCTCAAAACAAAAGGAGTAGGGACTAGGTAACGTCTGCTTGTGTAATACTCTGGTAAGTTTCCAATTGGGCCTCACATTGAGAAAAAGGTGTATTACCTAGGTAACCAACTCCTCATACGAGCAGGGTGTCTTAAACAAAGGGGTGACAAGCAGAGAATCCCTAAATGCAAATCAGGGTGATATTATGCCAAATTTTTGGGGTTGGAATGATGCTTCTTTTGCATTCTCCATTACAATTAATGTGTGGATCCACCCAAATTTTGAGACTTGCTAAATTTTTTGGTGAACTGTTTGAGCAGTATCATTTGAAGACAAACAATTTGGTCCAAAATGTTGCTCCCACCGCATGCTTTCCGCTACTTCTAGTCTGAGCACCTCAAATAAAAATTAAGTGGTGACGTCCTGTATCCTTAATTCAGGGTATGGGTATTTTTGACTGTAAGCGGTTTTCACCTTGAAGTGGGCGCTACTGGAAAATTATAATTTATCTTGGTTTCTCAGGTTTGCTTAGGTATATGTAATACTATGCAACTAGCCATACATTAGCATGCAAAGTATGGTGTTTTTTTGACGATATCTCGTCGGTGCCAGTGCTCCCCGGCGACAGGAGCGAGTGGTGCGAATTTTTATCAACCTGGTGCAAATTTCTTGAGACTGGTGTGAGGAAGGTGACACTGAAAACCTAAACAAACAATGAAGCTAAATGGTTATAATGACATAGGAGGGGCCTTATAAAAAGTCCTCAACTAACTGATAAGAGAGGTGGTACTGTATCGTGTGGGGTGGGAATGAGTGCGCTTTTCTCCCTGGTATATGGCAGATCGGTGCTGATTTTTGGTGGCTGACGGTGTGAGAATTTTAGATGGCTGGTGCGACTCGTCTGGCCCGCTGCCATACTTTCTTCTCTTGCTGACAGCGATACAAAATCTTTTTTGTTTATTATTGAAATAAAGCTATATCTGCTTTTCAGGCCAGGTCAGGCTTTTCTTGTCATTTTAAGAGGTTGGCTTCAACGTGGTTCCAAATGAAATACAGGATATGTACAGAGATTATCTCTTGTTTTTAAAATATACCTACAGGCATTAATCCTAATTCACCATAATAAGATGGCGTAGCTTTGTTGGTTGCATTGCTCATTTACCTAAAAGATACTGGGTCTCCTTGAGATAACTAAGAAGTAACTAAACGAGTTTCCTGATGTTGATCATTTTGTCATGCTATTGGGATTTAAGTATTTTGATACTTTAAAAGTATCAAGCTCTAAAGTGGTGCAGTATCAGGCTTAAGTTTGGTACCATTTGTGAATTAAGCATGTGTCAGCAAGTCACATGATAAAGCCTCACAGATCGGTGCCTCTTCCAGTTCCACAGGGTACCGTCACAGAGTTTTACAGGGGAGGGGACAGACCCTAGCTGGTACCGACCTGGGAAGGCGAATTTTTGCATATTTGGTACCTGACAGCATGAATGGCGATGGACCAAAAAATTTGGAGGGGCATCCTTCTGGTTGGGCCAACAGGGAGATGCCCCCGCTTTCGGCGCCCATGCTTCTAGTGATGTGAACCAAAGTTTGAGGTTGACATGCTGGGCGAATCAACTCCACATGCTTGAGCAAGCTTGGCTTTGCACATTGGGGACATCTACAGCTGACATTTATTGCGTATTTACTCCAGGAAAATACAGTGGATGGTGACCGCTCTATGCAAAGAGTGGGAAGTTGAGGTACACTGTTTTTACCATTCTTGTACCGATTTTAACATGCCCAGCTGGGGTCCCTTGCATGACGCGCCCCCTTCGTATCTCGGTCCCCATGAAAGCTAAAGGAAAATTATGGGTGGTGTTGGAAAGCTCTTTGACAAGACGAAGCGATTTTATGCGAAGAATTTTCATGTCAAGTCAATATTGAGGTCAGCATAGGGTCAAACAAGATTCCATAAGCTTACAACAGAGCAGTGTACGCTTCTCTCTCTAGATCTGGCTCCTCAGGGGAGCTAGAGTTCAATATTTATGCATCATTGGATTCCTCTCATCGCTACGAATCGAATGATGTTTTCAGAGATTATGACCTTCCTAGGGTCAAATAGTGAAAATGATCTTGGACTCGAGCCTAAATCAGGGTCAGAGAGCGACCCGGTATCGTCATGTTACATATCAATCGACTTCCCTGGACAACATAAGCAAACAATGCAAACAAACTGGGAGCTTTATCTCAATTCAATGAGAGAAGTTATTGGCCAAAATAATCACTCTTATGCTCCTCAGACCTGATATGACCTTTTGAGAGGTCAGATGGTTAAAAATCAACTTCAATTTTCTTTAAGATCGTGGTAAGAATAGACGGTTTGAGGATTTTCAGCCTTGTATTTATGCACATATTTACTTCTAAGAAAATGAGCCCATTCCCTATTTTTTCACCATAGACTTATAATAGGGTGACCAAGAAATTGACCCCACCTTTAGGTAAAAATAATATAGAAAATTCCGAGATAGCAGATTTCTTAGACCTTAATGACCTTATCATATTGTGGAAGTTTCAAAGTGATCGGTTCGCTGATGTTCCCTGGGCACCGCTTCAAACTCGTAATTTTAGTTTTTGAGGTCGGGTCACTTGACCTCGAATAGCTCCTCGACCAGACATGACCTTAACTCAAAAAATTTGGTCAGATGTGTGAAATTGATTAGGAATAAGGTACTGCAGGTGTTCTGTTGCTCTGCATCTCTCTGTTTTTGAGCTATCTGGAAAAACCAGGGGGGCGAACTTTCTCTTCCCTGCTGCGGGGCGCGTGTTAAATTCACAGACGCACACCGCCCATTTCACCATGTTGAACTACAACCCCTATATATGTTTGCAAGCTTATGGCCGATGGAGTTGCCGCCTACTGGAGATTGCGAACGTGGTACAACTTGCCGGTCGCCGCATTGTGAGAAGTAACCCGGCGGCGGCGGCTTCCCACCTGGGTCTGCGGCAACGGTAGTCGCTCTGGGTAACTGTGGCCCAACCCGGGCTCAGCGGGCGGCGACGGCTCAACCCGACGCCTGCGGCGGCTCCTTGGAACAGCGGTGGCCCCCTCTGATTCAGTCAGTCCTCGCCACACTCGTGAACGTGACACGGGCGATATGTATCGACTTAGGAGTATGCCTTATCCGTTCGATGAGCTGATGTGCAGTCTACGGCGTCAGCGAATTTCCCCCCCAACCATCCATCGCCTGCGCTCCCCACGAACACCGGTCGCCTCCCGCCTCCGGCCTTGCCAGTGCCATTACTTCCCGCCTCACCATGTGCCGTCACCTCCCACATCACTAGTTCCGTCACCTCGCGTACACGGATCTTGGGGGAGGTTCAGATGGACCCTCGGCGCCATCTGGGAAATGGTCATGGCAACCCCCCGAAAGTTGAATGGCGCCCCCGGAAATTTCCCTTCCCATTCCCTTTAGAATGCGAGAATTGGCAGCCCACCGGTCAGGAGCTCTTGCGCCCACCTGAAAAAAGTTTTGCAGGCAAGCAGCTTATCGCCCACTGGAAAGGTGCCCCTGATCGTGGCAATGTGTCGGCGCCGTCTATGCCTTCCCGGGGCGCCATCCGGACCAGGGGCGCCACCTGACCGGGTAAAATATTTCCAGGCGGGCGCAAAATCCCAACAATGGGCGCCGATTTCCGCATCTTTGGAGAAAGCAGGTGAACAGCGACATTTCAGGGGCGCCATCAACCCTTCAGGCGGCACCGTAACCATCCAGGGCATAGGCAGATCCAGGGGGTGGGGTACGTGTCCTCCGATTGGCGCTCGGCGCTCCCTCAAATGGTCACACAGTGCTGTCGCCCCTGAAATGTCGGTTCTCACCCCTCCTCCCTAGGATGTGGAAAATCGGCGCCCACCGATATGATTTGGCGCCCACCTCATAGTTTTTTTAGTCAAAAGTGGCAAATTCCTCCTGGTCTGACTGCTGCCAACCCCGAAAGGCGCCCCGATCAGCTATCCTGATCCGCTTATGATCTTAGGGGCGCAGATGGTCGATAGGAGGGGCACCTGCCCCTTTAATTGACCCCTGATCCGTATGGTAGATGGGAAAATGCCCGCCTGACTGCCGCAAAAATTGGTAACGATCAAATAATTTTCTAACCCAATATTTAATCCTTTTGTTACTAAACACACGTAAAATTATGATCGTAGCTCATATACCGTGAGAAAAGAAACATTAGAGAACAAACTTTTCCCGAACACGTTCCCCGAACGCGACCTCTCTCTCTCCCTAGTGCGCCTTGAACGCGGCCATGCTGCTCCCAGAATACTGTCCGATGATTGGCTTCTTGGCTGCGACGTGAGGCAGTGACGTCAAGTGGGCAAGTTCTGCATAAATCACCGACCTCAAAAATTCGCTCCTGAATATGGAAGCCTTTGAAAAATCCCCTCCAGACAAATCTAGAGACCGAAAAGACGGGATCTAGAGGCTTGGGTGTCTTTTGAAAAAAACCGACCTCGGAGGTCGGTTTGTTCAAAAGACGCCCAAGATCTTGGGATATTTCCAAAATATATATCCATTAATTTAGATTTATCTATTGAATTTAATGCCAGGAAAAGCTCAGAATCAAGATATTTAGGGTCATTGCTTTCAATTTTGGGTAAGCATATTTCTCAAACTTCTATACTTTCACTGAAATGAACGCTGGTTTTTTGGCTTGGGAAATCTTGAAAAACTACCAAAAGACACCCAAGGTTGATTTCAATTTATTCACGTTGTGAAAACGGCTAATGTTTCCTTCGTGTGTATGTTATAATGTTAAAAATACCATACAAAATATAAAGGAGATGGACCCAGTTACTAAGGGGACCCCTGGCCTGGGGCCCCCGACGGTAGGCGAACCCCTGCTGGGCCGAATCCTGGCTACGCCACTGTGTTCTGAGACTCTATATCAGCCACCCTGGGACCCCTAAGCCTAGCTGGGGCCCTGAGTTAGTCTGGATACCCCTGTGTTGTTAACTGGGGCCTCTGATCTGGTATGGGGCCTTGAACTTCTCTAGGTCGCTGGGCTAAGCTGTGGGCCGTGAGCTTATATGAAGCCCCCTGAGCTGGTATGAGAGGGGACCCTATATCAGTCGATCTGGGCCCCTGAGCTGAGCTGGCCTGTGCTGAACAAGAGCCCTGAGCTGGTCGGAGCCCCTGAACTGTTCTAGTCATTGAGCTAAGCTGGGATCTATGAGCTTGAACAAGCCCCTTGAACTATTTTGAAACCCTACATAAGTTGACCTGGGGACATCCGAGCGAACCGGGCCCCCTAAGCTAATCGGGCACCCTGTGCGAATCTGGGGCTCCCCTGTGATGAGCTTCAAGGGGTTTTGTGCTTATGGAGGGTCCCTTGATAAGCTGGTCCCGAGGCTAATGCACTGGTCTGGGCCCTTGAGCTGACTGATCTGGGTTCCTGAGCCATGGTCTGGACCTTGGGGCCCTCCGAGATAATTTGGCGTCCCCTGGGCGGCATAGGCATAGGAACCGGGGGTCAGCAGGATACTGCCACCCCCCTTTTGAGGTGAGCCCCCGCAACGAGTATACAAATATCAGCAACTGTAATATAGAGCAGGAAACCCCAAACGGGCCCGATAGCTTGTCTGGGAACGTTCAAGTTCGGTAGTACGTTGCCTGCAAGCCCCTGGAGGAGGAGCGCTTCGTAAAAAAGCCAAGGCACCTACTACCCGAGTGTTTCCAAATGGGTCCTGAGAACTGGGCCCAATCAAACTCCATCCCATATCAATCCCAACACAAAGCATGAATCAGACACGGACTCCGCACCAAATGCCGAGCAACAGCCGTCCCTGAGCCATCGAAGGCGCAACGTCTTTCGATCCCAGGGTTATATGGTGTCGCCAACTCTTTCCCTGTTGGAGGGGGTTCTTGGGAGTCAAATGGCTTCTTGCACAAGGAATCTGCCGTGCCTTAAACCCGGGTTGGTTGCGTGGAAAGCAAGGTTACTAACCACTATAACACCATGCCCACACTTCCTCGGCACTGTCCATAAAGCTGGCCATCAAGTACCTACATTGCACTTACAGTCATGCTGGAGCTCTGCATTTCAGGCATCGAAATGATAGAGCTATATTTCGATGCCTAAACTGCAGAGCTAGCTCTAGGTGTATTTATTGTGATCAGCATTTACCTAAATCAATCTCTAATGATGGAAAGAAGGGGATCTGTAATAACCTAAATAAACTTTCCTATTTTTGTCATTAAACAAGCAAATACAAGTTGATTAGGCATAGCGAAGTGAGGCTATTAGGTATCAAAGCAGTGTCTGTAGTTTTCTAAACAGTTCTTAATTTTGTAAATGTGATAAAAAGGGCCTAAACATCTGTAAACATAAAAAATGCGCTCGTGGTAAAAATTATTTAAATCCCCCAAAAGGGCTAAACAATGTATTTCGTATTTGAAAAGGGTCTTGGTAAAAAACCCAAAAAATGTTTTTTTTCGTTTTACTATGATTTATAGGTATTATGATATTATTAGGTATTATGATATATAGGTATTATTTTGATCCTAATAGGTACAACTCGAAATCATAGGGCACAATTTAATTTCTCAATCTTGCATATATTGACATCCTAGTGTGCATGCGTGTCTTATTGACACCAAACGAGCTATCTAAAACATATAATTATGGGCCCTCGTGGACTGGGGCTCCCCTTGAGGTGGACCCCCTCTAAGGTTGGCCCCCCACTTTTCAAACCGTTCCTACGCCCCTGATCCTTACCATTTTCATTTTGACTTATTTTGTAGATCAAATAAGGGATGTCATTACTAACCAAGGCGTGAAGTCAGCAAATTTATTCGAGATAACCCTATTTATCCTTAGAATAGCAATTCCATCTCATCTGAGTTTATTAATAGGCTTTGTTTGCAATGAATGAATTATAAGAGAAAATATCAGAGGTCAGTACATAAGATGCTTCGAAAAATTCGGAGCTGAGTAAATGGTCAGCAAATACCGACTTAAAGTTAAAACAAATGATTTTTTCTCAACTTTGATCCATTTTATACCAATGTTACAGGTTAATCCAAATATTCGTTGAGATTGTGGTAAATGAAGTTTCATACATGAGTGCCTGCCAAATAATACCTTGTCTTTTATCTTCCGTTGCAAAAAATGCAGACGACCATGAGGGAGACCATAGTATACAGCGGCGACAAAAGCCATAGTTATCGCCGATCGCGGTTTTTATTTCAGGAGCGTGGATGCAGACCACTGGATAACGGAGCGCGACTGGCACGAGGCCAGCAGGCGGCGGTGCGTGCGCTGGGAACAACACAACAATCAGAGGAAACCGCGCACAGCGCCGCCCAAAACACAGCTCACGCCCCCACCCTTTCCGGCGCGAGCTCGGGTGGAACCATTCTGGGAGTCTCTGGCCACATTCTATCAAAGCACGCCGTCTGCGACTGTGATGAATACCCTACACATTGACCGTATGGCAGGGAGGGTGATGCCCGGGCAGGTCGGGTCTTTACCGTTGATGGATGCAGCGATGCTAGCCTTCCTTGCTCCTCCATGCCGCGCCGCTGAATCAATACAGTGGCGGGCCGGGGCCGGGGCCGGGGACGGCCGACCTGTGGTGTGGCTGGCGGCGCATGCTCCGTCGGCACCGCGGCAAATGAGCGCGCCACCAGTGACGGCCGCCGACATTTAGCGCGTGCGGGAGACAACGTGACGCGGCGACGCGACAGCGGCACCCGGCCAGCGTCACAGCGGAGGGATCGAGCTGACGTCACGGCCGGGGACGCAGTTAGTGCCGCGGAAGGACACAGCGTCACAGTGGATGGACCGAGCTGACGTCACTGCCGGGGACTCAGTCAGCGTCACAGTGGAGGGACCGAGCTGACGTCACTGTCGGGGACTCAGTCAGCGTCACAGTGGATGGACCGAGCTGACGTCACTGCCGGGGACTCAGTCAGCGTCACAGTGGAGGGATCGAGCTGACGTCACTGCCGGGGACTCAGTCAGCGTCACAGTGGAGGGACCGAGCTGACGTCACTGCCGGGGACTCAGTCAGCGTCACAGTGGATGGACCGAGCTGACGTCACTGCCGGGGACTCCAGTCAGCGTCACAGTGGAGGGACCGAGCTGACGTCACGGCCGGGGACTCAGTCAGCGTCACAGTGGAGAGACCGAGCTGACGTCACGGCCGGGGACTCAGTCAGCGTCACAGTGGAGAGACCGAGCTGACGTCACTGCCGGGGACTCAGTCAGCGTCAGCAGTGGAGAGACCGAGCTGACGTCACGGCCGGGGACTCAGTCAGCGTCACAGTGGAGGGACCGAGCTGACGTCACTGCCGGGGGAGGCAGTAAGAGTCGCAGAGAAACACAGCGCCATAGGCTGGAGTGCGGGTGGCGATAGCTGGATGTTGGCAACAATTTTAGAAAATGAATTTTTCGTGTTTCGATTCCTTATTTCCATGAGCAGTCGAACATTGTACCGATTGAACATTGTATCCGATAATTGATATCAGGCCAGGTCAGGTCAGGTCAGGGTGGGTCAATGAGTTATGTCATTTCTAAGCCCAAAGAATGCGATTTTGCCCTCCTAAAATGTAGTACACCAAACCAGGGTGTAGTTTACCCTTTAGAAGATTTAGATCAAATTTCTGGAGCATCATTCGAAAATCGCGGATGGCACCAACCATTATGAAGTCACCACATGTCATTAAGTTCGCGTTGTTGGAATGCGTTTGTATCTACAGTCTTATAAGGAAAATATCTAGCAAACCATTCGGACCGGCGCCGGATCAAATAACGCCGGCTGCGGGCTGGCCATCTCTGGTGAAAATGGTCTGGTAGAAGGCCGGGCGCGGGTCGATTTTTTTTTGGGGGGTGAAACAACTCTCTGGATCACACCAAGACCTGCCCACCCAGGATTGCTAGCTTACAGCCTGCTCTCTACCGTGCTGTGCCGGCGCATGCGTTCCAATAGAGATGACGGCAGGTGCTGTACGTGCAACTTACACAGCGCTGAGGATGCTCGGATGCAATTAGTAAAAGTGTGACAAGTGTCATTGCATTTTCCTATTAGGAGGCAGTTTCTGAACGCAGCCCTGTAAAAATAACTGGAAGCGGTGGGATAAGAACCCACACCCCGAACGGCTGGCGCCTTACACCAGTTACAATCAAATTCCTGCCAAGTGGAGTTCAGAACAGTGGTAAAGCGTCTACCTACCGGTCAATTTCGCAATTCCGATCACCACTGGCTCTGCCAGCCGGTCCAATTTCCGATTACGATGCTTGGCCGGGCTACGTCCGGGGAGCCGGCTTCCAGCCCGCTCAGACGTGAAACGGATTTAATGCCATGTAGGGCTGTAGACGGATAAGCGTAGCTATCCCACCCAGCCCACCCGCAGCCTAATATTAGCCCACCCAAACCGTCTGCGGGAAAGATGCAACAATAACTTCATTCGTAGGTCCAACAGCTTCTTTGTAAGTCCTTATGTGACCCGGAAATAAGGTCACGGTCAGCCCGCAGCTTAACAAAGTTGTGCCACAAACAATATGTTCCCTGAGGCCGAGATAATCCCATTGCTACCCATGGGTTTGTTTTGGGTCTACCGGTTAAAAAACATTTTTTTAAATCGACAAATATCAACATGTTTTGCTTCCTGTAAGCTTACAGATCAGTGTATATAGTTCAAACTTACTGCAATAAAAGTAGGTAGGTATATGATGTATGATGATGTATATAAGTGGGTATACGATAGTGCAGTTCTACCGCCGTCCTATTTTCCGCGCACCTAATTCTTGTTTTGGAGCTAGTAGGTATAGGGATCAGAGGGGACCTCCTACCCGGTGGTGGGTTCGAAGAGAGTCCAGGCGATGCAGTCTTAAATATCGTTCTGGGAAATCTAGGCACATCAAGATCTCAACTTGATCTTCATTATCTTACATAAATAATTACAGCTCACACAAAATTTAGCCTCCACAAATTATGTTTCCAATTCGATTTTTTGTAGAAAAGTTATCGTCGGAGTGAAACTAGCAAAACCTTTGTAAATTATATATAAACCTTCGTAAAATATATTTCAGTGTGTGGTGCAAGTTTGGGATGAAAAAGGGCTCCAAGAGTGTTCATAGAGTTATCAAGAGTGTTCTGTGAAACCTGTGTACATCAAAATTTTAAGCTCATTTCTTTATTAAACTAATGAATAGCTGGTGCATGAAATGTGAGGTATAATGTAAATAGTTTTAAACACTTTGTTAGTCCCGATAACTTCGGTTTCTCAGGTTTGTGGTTTCTTCCTGCTTTCTACTCTAATTATGTGGTCAAGCTAACTCTTACCCTTCGGGCGGACCAATCATTGCAATACTATGATCTGCATTAGTGGTTAAATAGGATATTACTTAATACCCAATCTTAATTTTACAGACCCTATAACAAATTCGGATAACATGGCACCAGTTTCAGTTAAATATATTGACAACCGATTTGAAAGGCTCACTCAAGAAAATGAACAACTAAAAAAGGAACTATGGGATCTTAGAGAAGAATTTACAAATATGAAAGCGGGCTTCGAGGAACTTCAGTTTCTAGTGTCTGAAAACATCGAGAGACGGGAAGCAGTCGAGACCAACTTAGCATCTGTAGACACGAAGTGCTCCACACTAGCCAATGATCTAGCTGGTGTACATGAGAGATGCTCGACACTTGCCGGTAAGCACAATGAACTTAGTACAATACTTGAGCTTCAGTGCCAATACTCCCGCATGGGAACCCTTCTATTATCAGGGGCAGTCATTCCCGAGTTTAGAGCTGAAGAAAACACCAAACACATGATTCTCTGGGTCATTCAGGAATACCTGGGGATCAGTATCCATCCCTTAGCTGTCACAGCCTGCCATAGGCTTAGGAACAGGGGTACCGTCCTTGTGCGCTTTGCAAACAAGGATGAACGGGAGGCGGTGTATCAAAAACGTATCTCTCCAGTGAAGCATGGTCTCCTAGTCCATGAAAGCCTGACCTCCAGTAGGTTAGCTGTAGTGAAATTGATCAAAGAGATGCATTACCCAAAAGAACAATCTCCTTTCCTCACCCATTACACTAGCCAGGGAAGAATCTTCATCAGACCTAAAGGCTCCACTCAAGCCGTGGAAGTGGAAGTGGGTGCTACCAAGGCAGACATCCTCGCTCTATGCCCAGGGATAACCAACAAGGGAAATGATAACTCAGCCCCTAACAACCCCCTGTGGGTCAACACAAGTCTAGCCCCTCTCAAAACCAGGGTAGCAGGGTTAGTCCTGTGGGAGAAAAAAAGCTGACAACCCTAGGCCCATTGTCACCTCCAACCCACTCCCTGATAGTGGAGAGACTCATGTGAAATCTGTTGATGCTTCTCTTCGCTCCCTGACTGGTGGATCGGTGTTGGGAGCTGGCTTCCCTACATCGAATGCAAGGGCACCCTCAAAACTCTTAGGTGACAGACTTGGTGCAGTTTCTGTTGCGGGGTGTTGTAAATGGGCCCACCCCGCTGCCCGATTCTAATGGGGGGCGTAAGATTGTCCCAACTGCTATCTCTGCTGGTACAAACAAGACCCAGACTGCCTGTGGTATGGCAGACGCTCCATCCTTCAGTGATATTAGATCAGCTAAGATATCTGAGGAGCTCCCTCCCGGTCCTTCCGACACTCATCGACCAGATCTGTGTGTAGCGACGATCTCTCATGAGTCATCCTCTGCACCAGTGCAGACTAGAAGTAAATTCAAGACTTCTAACCTGTAAACATGTGTATCTGTCTAACTCTCTGTTCATATCACCAGAACTGTTTCTTTCATATCGGTATTTATTTTCCTTTCCGTATCCTATAATCATGTTCCCTTCTATCCTGAGGCTGACATTGATGTTGTTAGCCGTATAAAATATTGTTGTTACTTTCTGCTCCATTTGTCTTAGAACATGTATTGGTTGGTTGGTCCGTCTGTCCCTGTAAAAGAAACAAACTAAAATTTGTTTAGTTCTTTGTCTTCTCTGTAACGTTCTGTAGGGTTTATAGATTAAGAGTTAACACCTTTTCTCTCATTAGTCCGTAAGCTTCGTTAGTTCTTATATCTTGCTAACGAGTTTCTTCCGAATCTGCCCTACAACCCTCTGTAATCGAATTCCAGATTCAATTTTATATTGTTTTTTTACTTCATACTACTACCATCATTGCTAGATTTTCTCCTCAGTATGCTTCTACTGACATTAATTCTAACCCACTATCTGACTCGTTACATGCTGTGCTTGACAAATGCAAGTATATCGATATAAGTGCACAATTACATCATGAAAATAAGGGTATTAATATCATTCATGTTAATATTCGCTCCTTGCAGAAGAATTATGACTCTCTTGTCCTGTTGCTCAATCAACTAAATGTGAAGCCTGATATTATTCTAGTGTCTGAAACCTGGTTAGACCCTTCACTTACATCATCATATCAGATCGATAACTACCGACTTGAAACTTCAAACCAGAGTGGGTCTAGAGGTAAGGGAGCAGCTATTTATATTTCCAATGACATTCATTATACTAGGCGAAATGCTCTTGAGCTGAGCAGCGCCCATTTTCAATCTGTTTTGATTGAAATTCAGCCTAGAAAGTCCAGAAATGCAATCATTGGTTCGCTTTACCGCTCTCCCTCATATCAAACCCTTGAATTCATTGAATATTTCGAAAACCTTCTTGAAGAAATAGGCAGGGAGCCAAAACATGCCATACTAGGGGGCAATTACAACATCGATCTACTAAAATTAGACACATCTGAAAGCAGCGCCCAATTTTTCAATATGGTATCCGCAGCCGGCTGTTTTCCATGCATATCCCTCCCTACTAGAATAACAGCAACTTCCAATACCCTGATCGACAACTTTATTAGTAATGACCTATCCATCATCACCCAGAACAACGTTCTGCTGTCCGATATCAGTGATCATTTGCCGATTTCAATTACCGTTAATATAAACTACACCAATCCAAATAAAAAACTCCAAACTAGCAACCTGTTTGACTTTAGGAAAACAGATTCCCTGAAGCAAAACCTTATTCCGAAACTTGCACAAGTATATGCGATCGATGGTGCGGAGGAGGCTGCAGCCTTCCTACTAAACACAATTAAAGAAGAATGATCTAGGTTAACTATAAAAAAATCAATAGGAAAAAAGTGCCGATCCAGCCATGGATATCTTACAATATTCTAAGCTGCATCAATCAGAAAAATAAACTATACAAAATATCAATTCATAGCCCTACTGCTGAAAATGGAACTAAGTTTAAACAGTATCGCAACGTTCTCAATAGCGTGATCCGAAATGCAAAAAAGACTACTTCAGAAGAAAAATAGAAGAATTCAGGGCTAATCCTAAAAAATTATGGCAGATTCTTCTTGGCCTTACTCGCAAAAATAAGCAAAGACCTCCACCCCCTGACACATTTAAAGCTGGGGATGCAACCTTTCATGACCCTTCTGCTATAGCGAATACCTTTAACAATTTTTTTGCCACAATTGGCTCTACCTTAGACGCAAAGCTACCCAGTGCCTCCACAGATCCTATGCATACTCTGCACAACCTTCATCAGCCTGTTGAATCCTTCGAATTCCAACAAGTAAATACTCTTACTATAGCCAACACAATTAAGGACTTGTCAAACACTGGTGGGGGAGAAGACGGACTTAGTTCTAAAATCCTTAAAACAATTTCTGACATCATCTCTCCAATTTTAGCTTTTATTTTCAACAAATGCATAACTCAAGGAATTTTCCCCTCCTGCTTAAAACATGCAGTGATCATACCAGTATTCAAATCTGGGGATCCATCAAATTTCAATAACTATAGACCAATTGCCCTTTTGAGTACTATCTCAAAAGTATTCGAAAAAAATTGTTTATTATCAGATGGTTAACTTTCTGAATTGGCACAATATTTTGTACTCCCATCAATTTGGGTTCAGAAGAAAGCACAGTACCTACATGCCGATCGCTCTTCTTTACGATCTTATAACCTCTTCTCTTGCAAACAAAAAAGTTTGTGCAACAATTTACCTGGATCTTTCGAAGGCTTTTGACACTGTAAATCATGGCATTCTGCTCAAAAAGCTACATTTTTATGGCTTTCAGGACTTGTCCAATGATTTCCTGTCATCCTATCTTAAAAACAGGACACATACAGTGAAATTCAACAATACCTGTTCACAAAATCGTCTCACACTTAGAATGGGTGTACCACAGGGATCTGTTCTTGGACCCCTCCTATTTCTCCTTTATATTAATGACCTACATCTCAGCTCGCAAACCCCTAAATTTTTACTTTTCGCTGATGATACTGCTCTCGTATATTCAGCTGACAATATTGACCAACTACAAAGTATAACTACAAATAGCCTGCCAGAAGTGTATAATTGGCTGGTGGGAAATCGTCTCACGCTGAACGCTAATAAATCTGTCTACCAGGTATACCATTACTCTGAACCTGCCTCTCAGATTCAGATTTCAATTAATAATACCATCATACAACTATTGACGAGGACCTAAAGCGGAAATCTCATATAAAAAACACAGAACACACGATCGCCCGGAACATTGGGCTTATAAACCGTATCAAATACATTCTGGATTCAAGATACATCCTCATGCTCTATAATTCACTTATACTCCCATATCTTAATTACTGCTCCGAACTCTGGGGAGTAACGTATTCCTCTCGACTGACTAGACTTATAACTCTCCAAAAGAAGATGGTGAGAATAATTGCTAAGGTCGGCGTTCGTGATCACACATCGAATCTTTTTAAGGAATTAAAAATTCTGAAACTTCAAGATCTTGTTAAACATTCGCTTTTCCTCATCCTCCACTCACACCTTGCAAATACTCTCCCCCTTCCTCTAGCTGAAAAATTTACTATCACCCAATCAAATCATGACAGAGTCATGAGAACCGGAAATCACTTTACGGTTCCATTCGCTCCCACCAATTACCGCAATTTCTCACTCTTCATAGCTGCTCCAATCACCTGGAATGATATAATCGTCCCAAATATACGGTCTCTAGATGACGTTCCTGTCTCTCGATCGTTTTTCAAGACTGTTACTAAGCGTATACTTTTAGACACCTATTAGAATATTTGTTCCGGACAGATTTGCTACAATATTTGCTTCTTCGCATCTCACCATTCCTATCGCCCGTAGATTCTACAATAAGATTTAAGGCCGCCAACTATTAACATCTTATTTAACCAAAGCTACTTATGATATCTCACACTGCTTGCACCAGTTCCATGGGATTAAACACCCTTCTTAATATATTAAATAGTCTTACGTTTTGACTTCAATATGTGCACAGACAAGCAGGATGCCCTTCAAGCTCTGCTTCTTGCCCCTCCTTGTCTTAATTGCTATCAGCTATATCATGGACTAATTCTTAATATGAAGACGGTGCCAACAGAAGTATCAATGCACTCCAATCTCAACTAGCCTAGGATTGTACTCGCTGTCCATCGAATCTACTGGCCCTGGTGCCGCTGACTCACTGTCGACATGCCTACCACTCCGTCATAGCGCCGATAGGTGGCGCCACGTCTGTGGTAGGCCACCCAAGGAGTGGCATGAGTTGTCCTTGAGGTCAACCGGCAGGAAATCTGGGAGAACATGGAGCAAGTGTTTCAAACAAGAGTAGTGCTTCTAGGAAGAGAAGGAACAGAAGATCCTCTGCCTTTATCCGCTCACTCCACAACACAGAGAAGCAAAACGAGTATTCCCTCATAGACTTTCTCTCCATCACTGGGCGCAGGTCTCGAAAGCTCGACATGTTGTCTCGATCCAGCATCAAAGGCAGGCTCTCCAGCCCAGACTTCTTGTCCTCTTGAGCTCAGCTACCAGATGCTACAGGTTTACAGCTGGTTATACCAGTGGTGGAAGCACTGAGCCAGTGGGATGCACAAATTGGCTCTTTTTTTGGATAATTGCATCGTCAAAAAGTGTTTGTATGGATACAATATAGGTCATGGTTACTATACTAAGGCAAACATCTCCGGCTAAAATCATGTGAGAACTATCTTATCAATTTCCTGTCTTGCCTTGTAGCGAGCTCCGTCCTCAAATGTTTTCAAGCTCTTTTTAACGGAACTGTGTATGTGTGTGTGTCTGTGTAATAATAAACGTGTATGGCTTCAATTGCCAGCTGAAATTGTCCTCGTATCAAATTAGGGATTCACCAATCATTTCAATTAGTGAATTTACCACTTTTTTTACTTTTATTTTCCAATATTTTGGTTTGTAACATATTCAAACACTACACTCAGCGAGCTCAGCTGTTATCTTCACAGCAATCTTCACTGCAGTGTAGCTAATGCAACAAAACTTCTGATGCGGGATTCACCTACACAGTGTATTTGAGGAAGGACATGGTGCAGTCAGAGATCATTCGCATCGATGTTACAAGGACTCCCTCTGAATCCGATCAGAATCAGATTCAATCACTCATAAAAATTGTTTTCAAAATATTATGTATATATATATATATATAACATCTACTTCACAGCCGTCATAGGGCTGAAGAAAGATATATATATATATATATATATATATATATATATATATATATAATATTTTAGAAACAATTTTCAAGAATGATTGAATCTGATTCTGATCGGATTCCGAGGGAGTCCTTGTAACATCGATGCGAATGATCTATGACTGCATATATATATATATATATATATATATATATATATATATATATATATATATAGGTATATACCAATAAATGAAATCTGATCACCGATGCAAACTACCCAGTGCATGCTGGACCAGCAGTCCCTGGCCGCCGTGTTTACCTAACTCGTCATTAAAGCTGGGCCTCACTGAACATGCCGAATTTCTGAGGCTGGAACACAGCTGCGCGGCCACACTTGAGGAGTTTATTAATGAAAAGGGCCGGTTAAGACTGATCTCAGTTGCCTTCGAGTAACTACTCCGACAAGTTCGGCAAAGCTTCGTCCAATTTCCCGTTGGTTACTCTCGTGCACAGCAACACAAAAAACGACCTCGGCCTGCGGCCTCGGCAGGTGCCGCTCCGGCGCAGGAGAAGCCGGTGACAATGTACAGTCCCCCGCAATTGTAATTACCATAACTAGGCTCGGCCGGTTTAGGATTGATATCTTGCATCCTATGGTGTCTGTAGGTTTACAAACTGGTTCATTATGTATATTTTTTTCAAGAGCTTTCCAGTGGTCACCATTATTTCCTAATCTGACATCTGGGTGAGAAAATATTAGTGGGTGCGCCTGCGTGTTGGTTGGCCACAACTCCCGGTTACTCTATGCTGTCACCCTCCCCCTCCCCCGCGGTGAGTCGCGGCGGTCGAAGCATCGCGTGCCTCTATATGGGCGGGCGCGGCATAGCCGCCTAGTATCAGTCACATCTCAAGATCCTCATGTCGCTCATGTACAAAGTCAGAATCGGTCGGTGGGGGACCATCTGGGCCCCCTCCCTTGAGATATTAGAAATCATGAGAGGTAGGAAAACGCTTGTTTTGAGTATAGTGTTGACCCTATATGCCCCTCCACCCTTCACTAATATGTTTATGGAATCCACAATCCATAATATGGATCCAGCTCATGCGCTGGAAGTTATGAAACGCAAGAATTTTGCTCATCCGCCGATTTGTTTCACACTGCGCCAAATTGTGTAACATACTCCATACCGGTATGGATACGAGCCATAACCACTAAGACATACTTGCCCAGATTCTGTTGACGGCTGTCAGTCTCCCACTCCGACATGCGCTGATTGGTCACGGTCAGGAACGCTTCCGAAGCGCCCTCGTCATCAATTATGTACGTGCCGTCCCATCAACCAATTACAGCATACCAGCTTCGGTCTGAGTAATCAGAAAAAGAGTAGCGCTCGTAGTTGATGCATGAAATCAAAAGTTCAGGACAGATTCGTTCCAGGGAGGTTACGCACAGCACAGTGCTGGTAGACTCTGGTGCATCAGAAAAGGGCACGAAGGATCAATACTGATGTTTGTGACTCGCAAATCTCTCCAAATAGATCACTTCTCTTGCGTGAGTATTCTGCGGGAAGTTAGCCAGAACCAATAATTGGCGTTGGCCCATACCACCAGTAAGCCTGTTTTCTTACACACCCTTTTCCATGTGGCACAGCTCGAGATGTCACCACCGTGGTGGAAGACCCTGCCAGCTCGGGCAGCAGCGGCAGGGGCGCTGGCAGAGGAGCGCCTTCCCTTCCCCCACGCTGCAGTAGACCACACCGGCCGGGAGCCGTCAGAGCTGTCGACTAGCTCTCAGCCTCGACATCTGCGGTGTTTGAGGGGGCCGCGGCGTTGGCAGATGCTGGACGACTCCAGGCCACGCGTCGCTCGCCAGCGGTGACAGCGGCGAAACCCTAGACACCGGCAGGCAGTCGGTACCACTTAGAGCGCGTGCCGCCGCCGCCCCCGAGTAGGCGGCTGTGTGCCACAGCACGCTGGAGGTAACTGACCTATCCAATGCGAGTGGATGCTGGGCGACAGGGCAGCGTAGAGCGCCACTGCGTATATCATCCGAAGCCTGTTCTTCAGTTTAAGAGAAGCCTGACAAGGCAGCTGAATAAGCCGACTGGTCGATGCACCGTATTGCCCACACAGCAACAAAGAGCCTAGTTATTCGAATAGCTGTTCATTGAGTCATACGTGCTAAAAATCTATATAAGCTCACATTGAACAATTTTTTAATAAACGTTAAGGTTTTCCTTTTCTTTCACAGTGCCCCTCGTTGATGGTTATCCTGCTGTGATGAAGCTTTGGCTGCGCCCCTGACCTAAGCCCGTGAGCGCATTTTTAGAATTACGTCCAAAAGGAGCCCTGCCTCCGCTGATCATCTTAAGGTACGGTGCTAATTGTCTATGATGTTTAGGAATTTCCCTTGCATGCTAAGGTTAAATGTGAAGGTCAGACACATAATAGCACTACTTAAAATTTGTGAAAAATGCATTTGTTCATGTTTCTGCTTAAAAAAATTATTTTCACCTTTACTTGACACTTTTGTTGGGGGTGCGCAAATCACCATTGGGGGTTTACCCAGCAGGTCATTGGGGGTGCTGGGGACCCCCAGGGAGATATAAATCCATGTTCCTTGAGTTGACTCAACTTTAACTCAAACAAAGATTTTTTGGCTCAGAGTCAAATAGTCTCTTTATAGGCATGCCCAAATCAAAGTAGTGTTTTCACGTGTACTTTGGTTGATACAACGGTACTAAACGGATCATTACGCAACAACTTCCTGAATCTTTGCCCAGCGTGATTGGTGAAGATGGAATTCAGACTGGGGCTGTGAATTCGTGCAGAAATATATTTATTACACCAAATGTATTTGCTTTTGATACCAGAAAACTGAAATGGTTTTGAAGACGGTTCATGCGGCTGTCCCCATATGCTCCGCCCCTGCTGCGTCCACCCTCTGGAGTGGTACCGGAAGGGCGTGCCCGGATATGGAGGTGGTGGGGGAAACTAAGGGTGTGTGTATTTATGTGCGCCCCTGCATGGGAGTGACACCGGCGCGTGGGGCGATGTGAACTGTGGTGAGCTCGGATCGCCCACAAGGGCGGGCAGGCCATCGAAGTCGGGCTTTTCTAGAGAGCTGTTCCTGGTGCAAGTGCATATGCAATACATGCTCAGTGAAAACGTGGCTTGTCTACAGTCTCATCAGATTTACCTCACCAGAAGGTCTCTTTGGAGTACCAGTCATTCACCAATTAGGCGGAAGTCCATGAACACAAATCGGGCTAACTGTGGAGAAGCAGTAGAGGTTGACGTTCCGCGGAAGACATTCTCAAAAGTGCTAAACAAAACCTATGGATGAGTCCAGCCAGGTTGACATTGAACAGTTCCGAAAAATCAGCATTCACGGAACAGCTATCTCTGCTACGCTGAAATATGACGCTTGAAGCTGGGCAGAGGCAGTCTCTGCAGACTGTGGTGGTACGCTGGAGCCGTTCGTCTCTCCTGCCAGTTAGCTGTCGCTCGAAGATGAAGCGGGCCCGTCTGGCCTATCCGTCAACGCAGACGGCGCCCTGCACTTCTACAAGAACGACGCTGCCTTTAACAATGGAGACTCAGTGGTCCCCTTCGAAAACCTCGGCTCTTGTGCGTGGAAGGACTGGTGCCCAGTGGCGTCAGATAGACCAACAGCGCATGCAGTTAATATGAAGATCACTGTCGTCATAGTCTCAAATAATCCTGCCCCAAGTGTAGATGTTCATTTTATAAGTAGGTCGCTGAGTTTCCTTACTGCGTGCATCAAATAAAGGAGCTAATAGGTAACGTCAATGAACAAAAAATGTTCTTAGATATGTATGCGGCACCCCCAAAAAATTGTGCTGAGAACACGTCAGAAATTTTATCGTGATACTGTCCTGGAAAAAGCACCATCGGCTCCAAAATTGATAAAAATATGTCAAGCTCCAATACAACAATGCTTCATAAACGTAGCTGGTTTAAAATGCAGCACACTGGTGGAGATCGTTCACAACTGAATTAGGAACAATGTGAGAACGGCTCGAATAATGATCTCGACATTAACCATAAACAGCGCGTGTACAGCCATAGACTGAATGAAAAGGGAGCTTGCAGAAATAGAAAGGAAAGGCCCAGCACAAAAGAAGTTTTGACTGTTCTCAATGTTTCAGTGCTTATTTTTTAAACATTTTATCTACCTGCTGTATTTTATCGTATTCTTCATTTTTTACATTTTTATAACTTATGCGACGAGTTTAATAAAATTCACTTCCTATACCAATCCACACAAGTATAGCATTATTCCGTTTTGGTATTGTTAACGCTGACGTTTATACAGCCCCAGTATCTCCTGCGGGCTGGGGCCCAGTAACAGACGCCAGCGCTCCGTCCTGGCGTGGTTTAGCGGTGAGCTACCGCACCATTACCCGAGTCTTTCCAGCCGAGATGAGTCACTCTGCAGTTTCGCCTCCACACATTTCCATGACTGCAGTCTGGTCTCCCACTCCGCGTTAGGCGACAGACTAATGGCCTTGTCCTTGAAGCCAAGGCTACAATGATGCATCATCCCGGCTGAAATGTCAACCTTACGATAGGGGGTGATAAATATCAATGTTATCGTTGCTCCGCTGCTACTTAACACATGATTCTATATGAAAAATGATAACTTTTGGTGGTTTTGTTATGGGTCTAGCTTTCAAAAAAAACTTCGACCATGCACAATTGTAAATTTTTCTTTCTGCCAGTCATTTCCCGTACCGCCCAGGTGTCCAATCGGTCCTGTCCCTCTCAGTTTTTCGCGAATATTTGTGAGCGTAATTACACCAAAGCAACAAAACTTTGTAAAAATTCGAGTTGAAAATTTTAAGCGTTCCAAAAAAAAATTGTCAAGTCAGGTAACTGATTTATGACGTCATTATATAACAATCACACCGGAGAGGGGTCTAACACTAACGCGCACTGGAGGGGCCTGGTAAGCCCCTCCTAAGATCTCGGAAACTAAGAGGCGTAGAAAAAACGCCGGTTGGGGGGTGGGTGGGCGCTATGGTGGTCTAAATCATGGCTAATTTTCATTTACCTAGGTCAATATCTATAAGGTCAAATGAGGTCATAAAGGTAAAATATTGGCCATACTGGGTACCTATTGGAAAATGATGTGATTATGCGGGAAAAGGACGGAAATAAGGTAAAGGCGGACCAGGGTCATAGATGGAAGGAAGCAAATAATCATTTTTATTATTTTGAGGTCAAGGTCATTCAAGGTCATTAACCCATAAGGTCACAATATGGTATACTACCTATAATGTACGCTATTACGAACACTATAGCAAGTGTTTGATGGGATATGATGATTGACCTTTACCAATGACCTTTGACCCTGGCCTTTGACCTCGACCTTTACATTGAGGTACCTTAACTATGACGTCATAGCATAATATACGTCAGACCGGGTAACGCTATATGCCCGGAAGCACTGGGGTCAATGACATTAAAAGTGTTGATATTACCTTGGCATGTGACCTTTGAAATTGACCTTGACCTTCATTTGAGGCGAACTTAACATATCATTCCGGTTATATGACGTTATGACGTCACCACTCAGTCTCCAATGCAAGTGAACTGGTCCGACCGCGCGATTGCGGCGATCTCCAAATGCGGGTCTGGCTTTGAAAGCCTACAAGTAAAACGAAATTCAACCGATTTTAAAAAAATATCTTCGCTAATCGACACGCAGTTAAATGCTCTCAAATGTGGCCAAGTATCGCCCTTCGGTTACGAGCGGTTCTCCGGCCACCTTGGAAAATAGGTGAGGGGGGCTCCGAGGCAGAGGTGCTAAAACCTTCCAGCCTATCGCATACTACAAATATCAATGCACGAACTGTCGCACGGCCAATGTTCTCAAAAATGCATATACATAAAAATGAAAATTCCGGCATTGTATGTAATGCTATTGAGCATTGACCTCCAGTGAGTGATATAAAAATACCGGAGTATATATTGTACATTTCGATGATACAAATATGTTACAAATGTGATTGAGTGTGTGATAGGAAATATGAGAACGGTAGTGCAGATTTGCCTCTCACCCCCCCCCTCCCCCGGGCAGAAAAGGGTTAAATGGAATGTGGCGCCTTGGTCGAATCCCGGGATTTAATGTAATTAGGGGTATCCTTAGCCGCAGATCATGGAAAAGTCCAAGGGGTTTCGGGAAAATGTACAATCAGCCCTATATTTTGAAATTTAAAACTGTCCTCTATTGTAAGAAATAATCCTCCATCTGTGCATGACGTCATGACCTGGCAGAGCTACCACCATATTCAATAGGCTTCAATAGGCAATAATTCATTCAATAATTTATTTTAGAACTACTCATCGTGACATCCGTATGGCGTCACGGCAACAGCTGACAATTGTGACCGGCACCTTGGGTACATTTTTGGTACATTTCAGGCAGGTTTTTAACTTTTCTCTACGGAAATTTCGAGTTCCAAGACAAATGATATTTTGAGTACCGGGTTTTCCGGCATGCTTTACGACTTGGCTATGTCAGTTAAAATAACGGTATAAAGGTGCCACATTCCATTTAAACCTACCTAGCCTAACGCACGAGCCACTTCCTATCATCCACAGCATTTTTGTGTCGACTGATTACAGTGCCCTCTAAGGCCTGTTTGATGGTCGCTGTACTTCGAACACAGCGGAATGTGTTCTGGGCGGCGCACGTGCGCCGGACACTCTCTACCAGTGATGTAGAGTTGCACACGGCTGGCCCGTTCCACCTCACGATGAGTTCTTTTGCGGCATTTTCGTGATTTAGCTGCCGGTGTTCACCAAATACTCCTGAGATAACGCTCGCCATAGACTCCGCCACACTTTCTGGGGGACTTAGGAGCCATCATCGGGTTACAAAGTCCGCGAACTTCTTCAGTCCGATGGAGGCCAGTTGAAGTTCTTTTCCCTTTCAAGATCTTCCAGAGATCCCGATTTGGAGCTGATCTGTTTCGCCGAAGCAGTGTCACAGCTTCCTGAACCGCTGTGTCAGGCGGAACAGCCGACCTCGGGACCAGTTTTCTCTCGGCTAGTCGGATTGCCGCCTCTAGGTCCAGGGCCGTCGTCGTATGCAGCGGAGTTGCGGACTCTGCCAACTGCTGCAGGTCTGCGACAGCACGGATGTCTGGCATGGCCTGAGCTAGCAGCGCGTTGGCGGTGCCTTTGCTATTTCCCTTGGTGTCCTGACCTTTCGAGAGGTGTTCGACGGAAATCGCAAGAAGAGTGCACAGTCGCAGGATTTTCGCTGCCTGCGGTAGACACAAACACATAATGACTACGTTATCATTTAGTTTGCTTCGAATCTTAATCAATACGGCTGAAGTTAATGCATAGAAAGTACATAAGCACCATTTCATGCATGTATAAAAATTAGGATAAAAGAAGCGGTGTTTAACTATGGGTCACAGCATTACAGTGGAATACAGAATCTCGGAGACTAAATGTCTCCAAGATTCCGAGACTAAACCTGCCGTGTAACCTGTGCTGTCAGTGCGCCTAAGCTACCCGCCGCACCCCTCCCTCCGGATGGAGATTAAATCGTTATAACTCCGACGAATTACCTTTATGAATTTTGTACGCCGAGCACTTTCTGACAAGGCTACGTTGGAGTCTTGGGTTGCGAGGCGTCGCCGCACCGAATTTAGCATTCACTTTGACATATATTAACACGGTGGTCTAGCCCAAAGGCGGGTGATAAAGTCAGTGCGTAACAGTGCATACTCTTCAAGACTATCATATCAGCTATAATTTCAACTGATATCATCTGAAAATTTTCGTTAAAGAGACTAACCTCAGCGTTGGATGGCTGACCCGACTGTTTCGAGAGGACAGGCCACAGATTCTCATAGTCTGCGGCGACCAGTTGTTCAGCAGGCGAACGGTGCAGCTTGCGGTGCGCGAGAAGCGACAGCTTCATACTGGTGAGAGTAGCAACCAGATGCCTTTGAACCTCTTGCCGTTCCCATGGAAGAGCTTGCGTGCTTTGGACAGCCTTGCTGGAAGCTCCAAGCACACTATAGATATCCTCGAGAGCTTTGAGCCGAACCTCAAACCCGGGATCTGGGAAAGTTGTACCAATCCATTATCATTTGGCAAATAAATTATGCTTGATGTTGAAACTATTTTAAACTAAGTTTTGAAGCTCGTATCAACATGATGCTGGTTGTAAGCTGCTTTTAGTTTTGCTATAAACTCAATTCAAATCACACATAATAAACAACATTCATGGATAGGATGTAGATACATATGTTGACCATAATTGCAACTTCATGTCTAGCCAATCGAAAGGAATGCTCTGAAAATAAGGTCAGAGTATGCACTTGTAGTGACACGTGTATGTCACTGTATCCATTTATAATGTCCTTATACAACTTATTCCTCACCTCTCAACGACGCCAGCTCCCTTCGGATGTCATGGAAGTGACCAGCCCGTGATTCCTCTTCAAGTCGTCGTTCTAAAGCCATCTTCAGAGCGCTGTAGATGCGACGAAGCACGGTGAGAACATCCGCCGCGTGTGCGGCAAAGCGAGTATCCGACCACAGCTTCGGGCGTAACGCTGGGACTCCCAGGTGCTCACCACACTTTTGCAGGTCTTCCCAGCCTTTCCCCGTCGAGAAACGTCTGGAGATGGTCGTTATCTCGTTGATGGTCTCCTGTATCCATGGAGACTGCTGGTCGTTCCTGGCGTCCGCGTCGGCCAGATTCAGGAGATGGGCTGGGTCCCATACAGCTGGCACGACGGCAGCGCTGTCTCCTAGTTGGCGCACCAGCTTCTGTGGAACAGCATTGTGATGGTATTGACCATCTGCACAGATCGCCGCCAGTTGGTTAGCGTTGGTTACACCAACCTGAGCCAGTGCTCCGCGTATTCCGCTGGCTAGGGAGTCGCCGTCGTGCTTTTTTACGACTGGCGCACCCACTACCACGCTTTGGAAGATCGTGTTAGGTTCTGCAGTAGGCACCAGCGTAAGGATGGCGATTATGTCCACAGTTCTTCGCGCCACCGTAACCTTGTCTGCCAAAACCGAGACACATGGCTGGGACTCGACATGGTGCTTCACTCGCTTCAACAGCTCCGCGCTGAACGCTGCCCGACTGATGACCATCATATGCCGCGAGTGGTTCAGATCCCCCATTTTCGCTCCGTTCATGTGCTGGAGAACAATCGCATCCTCAAACAGCATTTGGCTCAGCGACTTCTTCAGAAGAAAGTACGAGGTCCGTAACACTCTCGTTGAGGCACAGTTGGCAGCTTCATCTTGAGACTTGGATTTTTCATCTTCAGCATCAGCTGCACGTGCAGCGTTTACATGAGCTGGTGACTTGAGGTGTTTGTTGACGGCGTCCCGTAGACTCTTGAACCGCGGAGGGAGCACCTCTTTTGTTCCAAAAGAGCAGCCGTTGGCTCTTTCGTATCGAAATAGGCCCGAGTTCTTACGTCCATTGGCGCAGATTGTACACATCAGCGCAGTTCCTTCCGAATTCCACTGAAGACAGCCGTTGGAGGCCATCGGGAGCGCTTCAATACTCCGTCCAGAACGGAGAATTACATCGCTACCCGGTAGGTTACGGAAACTAGGAGGGTCTGCAGTGGTTCCAGATGAAGGAACTAGATTCTTGTCAATCTTGGCGGTCGCTTGTCGAGCCTCATTCCGAAGCGATTCAGTGTTGTAGAATCCCTCTTCCAACCTACGTAGTATGCCATATGCCTTTATCATGAAGGCCTGTGAGCTGCATGGTGCACTGCAGACAGAACAGCATCCGGTGCAACCACCTTCTGGATTCGGTAGAACAAATTCTGCATCCACACTCATGGTGGGTAACCCAACAGCACCAGCGTTAGGGGGGGATGATAATGATAGTTAAAAAATAATTTTCGGAATAGACCTATTGCCACCCAGGGGGTGATTCTAGGGTTAAAATGGAGACTTTGAGTGCAGAAGAAATGGTTCTACCTTGCAAAAAAACTTCGACCATGGGCAAGTGAAAATTTCGTCTCTGATGGTTGTTTTCCGGTACCTATTGAGTGTTCCATTGGACCTACTTCTCTTAATTTCTCTTGCAAATAATTCCAGAAGTATTTGTATTAAGGCAATATCAGTCTGCGCATCTGTTAACTGACAGCTTTTGCAATATTTTTGACAAAAAAATACCCAGCTAGGTCAGGTCACTGAGTTATGACGTCATTCCTATGCCCATGCATAGTAATTTTTCGAAGTGGAAATCTAGCTCGCTCTTAGAAATGCAAGACGAAATTTCTGAATGGCATTCAAAAGCTGTTGACTTGAAAAATGTGATATGTCACGGATGTCCGGTTAGGTTCATAGCTATGTCAGCAGTGGTCACCAAGGGTAAACACAATTATCTGAGTTTTTAAAAATTACAATTAAACGCAGTATAACTATGATTTCGGTGTCATGGAGACCATTTGGCCTATACTAATCAAGGTTATGCATGCTCTTGCTCTGTTGGGGTAATTTATGCCTTTGACGTTACATCACGACCACCCTGCTACCTGAACTCTCGGCCGTGTTCCTCTCCCCCAGAAGGTGACGGGTACCGGGAGAGTCCGGTAGAGTTGGTAGGTTCTACGTAAGAATGCTACCGCATTAACTTGACTTGATATAAGGTGCTTGGGCACTAACTGATTTTTGTCTCTGCAAGGGTTTTCAGAAGTAGTTATTTCCGTTTGATTTCACTTTTTTGCCACTGTAACCATGTGTCTAAGCGTGAAAGGGGAGCCTCATTTGGCCTCTGCAAGGAAACGAACAAGGTGTCATCTTCGCTCCGACGGCCCGGTGCGAAGATTTAGAAGATATCCGGTGGCATTAATATGTTTTTTCCAGCTCAACGAGTCGAATGACATGCGACATGGCCATCTTAAGTTACGGGATACCCTTATACTTGACCATGACCTGAGGTCGAGGACCACGGGTCAGAATCAAATAATGACATGTCAAGGTCATATTACATACCATTTGAAGTCCTTTGTCATGAAGCAAAATGATTGTTGTATCTTTGTGTCCAAAAATATAGCCAAAATGTATTTCATAATGGTGTACGTTGGTAACATCTAGTTACCTCATTGTTGATCTGACCTCAAAAGTATTGTCAGCAATTATATTGTTTTATTATTGTATTGTTTGCAATTATTTATTCCATGTGATCGGCAAAATTGAAATCTAGCTCTTTTAGCAGCCGAGTTGCGCTCTAGTCCACTTTTTAGGATAGCAAATTTGGCTTAAAGTGTTAACACGCGGACTGGAGGGTACCTAAGAGTCGCCCACCTTTTTTCCAAGGTGGCCGGAGAACCGCTCGTAGCCGAAAGGCGATACTTAGTCACATTTGAGAGCATTTAACGGCATGTCGATTAGTGAAGACATTTTTAAAATCGGTTGAATTTCGTTTTACTTATAGGCTTTCAAAGTCAGACCTGCATTTTGAGATCGCTGCAATCGCACGGTCGAACCATTTCACTTGCATTAGAGACCGATGGTGACGTCATAACGCCATATAACCGGGATAATATGTTAAGTTCACCTCAAATGAAGGTCAAGGTCAATTTCAAAGGTCACAGGTCAAGGTCATATCAGTAATTTCAATGTCATTGACCCCAGTGCTTCCGGTCATATAGCGTTACCCGGTCTGACGTATATTATGCTATGACGTCATAGCTAAAATACCTCAATGCAAAGGTCGAGGTCAAAGACCAGGGTCAAAGGTCATTGGTAAAGGTCAGTACTTATATCCCATTAAACAGTTGCTATAGTGTTCTTAACCCTCGCCCCACCGGGGGCCATCGATGGCCCCCCTAAGGTTTTTCCGGGAAAACAGAAAAACTGCATCATTTTCCCATCATCCCTCAAATTTTTTAACCCGGGTCACCCAAGGTCGGGTGACCAGACGAGGCCAACCAAGGTCACCTCACTTCAACTTTAGAGCTCTGTAAGAGCTACATTTCGAAGTCGATCGATTTGAAACTTCCTACACTTTATGACCCCTCCAGGGTCTCTAAGGTGTATATCCGGGATTTTTCGATTTCGTGTCCTTAGGTCAGGTCACGAGGCGACCTCTCCTATTGGAAAAGCATGGGGAAAAGCTGTTTCATGATATAAAAGCCACAAAAATGACTGCAAATGCTCAGACTGCTCAGAACAGCGTTTTTGGACACCCTTTCACGGACCCCAGGGGTCATATTGGCCGTTTGACTTTTCCAAGGTCATCCAAGGTCACCAGGGGTCAAAAACAGTATTTTGACAATAACTTTTGACCTAATTAAGCTAGAGCGCTGAAACAAACTCAATCGTGTTTGTCTTGTCACTGGCCTTCATTTGATATACGGCAAGGTCACTTTTTGACCTTTCGTGACCTCAGGTCATATTAGATCACGAGGTGACCTTTGGAGGTTAAAACACTAGCGGGAGATCTTTACGTTCCGCATAGCGGAAAAAGGACTGGCAATTTACTATCAAATGTACTTTACCAGAACTCAATAGCTCTAATGACATAAGAGTTATGCTCAGTTTGCTTAATCATTGCATATTTGAATGAAAATAGCCGATCTTGACCTAATTTGACCTCTGGGAGGTCAAACCATTGACCTGAGCACTAAAACATGTAGAGTAATTTCTTACTGAATTCACGCGAGCTTCCTAGTGCACTTTGCAGATTTGCGCTAACGCCCATATTTTCGGAGTTAGAGGGGGAGCCATCGATGGCCCCCGGTGGGGCGAAGGTGGCGCTGGACCGCCGGTGGGGCGCGGGTTAATAGTGTACATTACAGGTAGTATACCATATTGGGACCTTATAGGTCAATGACCTTGAATGGCCTTGAACCTCAAAATGGCAAGAAATATTATTTCCGATCTTCCATCATGAGTCTGGTCCGCCTGTAGCTTATTTCCGTCTTTTTCCCGCATAATCACATCATTTTCCAATAGGTACCCATCATGGCCAATATTTCACCTTTATGACCTCGTTTGACCTTGCAGATATTGACCTAGGTAAATGAAAACTAGCCATGATTTAGACCACCATAGCCAACATCCACCCTCCAACCGGCGTTTTTCTACACCTCTTAGTATCCGAGATCTTAGGAGGAGGCTTACCAGGCCCACTCCAGAGCGCGTTAGTGCCAGACCCCTCTCCAGTGCAAGTGTTAAATAATGACATCATAGGTCAGTAACCTGACTTGACACGATTTTTTTGAAAGCTTAAAAAATTGAATATAAATTTTACTAAGTTTTGTTTCTTTGGTGTAATTATACTCACAAATATTCGCGAAAAACCGAAAGGGACAGGACCGATTGGACGCCCGTGCGGTACCGGGAAATGACTGGCAGAAATGCAAATTTTCAATTGCCGATGGTCGAAGTTTTTTTGAAAGCTAGACCCTTAACAAAACCATCAATAGCTATCATTTTTCATATAGAATCATATGTTAAGTGGCAACTGAGCAACGATAACATTAATATTTATCATCCCCCCTACCAGCGTTGCCCTGAGCAGCGGAGTGACTCGGATCGCCCAAATGATTCATCTCGGCTTCTGGTTCCGGCTGTGCTGTCTCCATCTGTATAGGATCGTCTGCAGACTCCTCTTCTTCTCTTCTTCTTCACGGATGACTGAAATAAAAGAGAATACATGAATGATTGCATAATATGGTTTGATGCTCGGTTTTTTCACTAGTCAGTCACGCCTCATTAAGCGGATTGGACTAGCTGGCCAATTTCCAATTTTCAAGGTAGAATTGGGCATTTGTAAAACTGTTATGGGTACACGGATGTCCACAACGTATGTTTCCTGGTTCCTACAAAGCAAATTTCCACACATGAACTCCCACTGTAGGGACCTGAAAGTCAATTTCATCACAAAAGAAACTAGGCTTGCTTGATGGCACTCATAAAGCAGAAATATATAGTTTTGTTTAGGCTAACATGTTTTCAGAAAACATCATCACTGACATTCATCATCCCTCATTAGGGCTGGAAAAGGGCAGGCTAGTTATTTCTACTATGCCAGCTATTTTCAGTCAGTTTTAATGAATTAAAAAAGGCCAAATAATTAACCCGCACCCCACCGGGGGTCCAGCGCCACCTTCGCCCCACCGGGGGAGGCCATCGATGGCCCCCTCTAACTCCGAAAGTATGGGCGTTAGCGCAAATCTGCAAAGTGCAATAGAAAGCTCGCGTGAATTCAGTAAGAAATTACTTCGCATGTTGTAGTGCTCAGGTCAATAGTTTGACCTCCACAGGTCAAATTAGGTCAAGATCGGCTATTTTCACTCAAATATGCAATGCTTAAGCAAACTGGGCATAACTCTTATGCCATTAGAGCTATTGAGGTCTGGTACAGTACATTTGATAGGAAATTGTCAGTACTTTTTCCGCTATGTGAAACGTAAAGACCTCCCGCCAGTGGTTTGACCTCCAGAGGTCACCTCGTGACCTAAGATGACCTGAGGTCACGAAAGGTCAGAAAGTGACCTCGCCGTATATCAAATGAAAGCCAATGACGAGACAAACACGATGGTGTTTGTTTCAGCGCTCTAGCTTACACAGGTCAAAAGTTATTGTCAAATACTGTTTTTGACCCCTGGTGACCTTGGATGACCTTGGAGAGGTCAAAGGGCAAATGTGGCCCCTGGAATCCGTAAAAGGGTGTCCAAGAACGCTTTTCTGATCAAGCTGAGGATTTTCAATCGCTTTTGTGACTTTTAGATCATAAGACAGCTTTTCCTCACGCTTTTTCAATGGGAGAGGTCACCTCGTGACCTGACCTCAGGGCACGAAATCGAAAAATCCCGGATATACACCTTGTAGACCCCAGAGGGGCCATAAAGTGTAGGAAGTTTCAAATCGATCGACTTTGAAATGTAGCTCTTACAGAGCTCTAACGTTGAAGTGAGGTGACCTTGGTTGACCTCGTCTGAGGACCTGATCTTGGGTGACCCGGGGTAAAAAAATTTCAGGAATGGTGGCAAAATGATGCAGTGAGAGGTAGAGCCCTCAACTGCGGTGCTGCGCCTCTTCGTTTTTCTGCTATCCCGGAAAAACCTTAGGGGGCCATTGATGCCCCCGGTGGGGCGAGGGTTAAAATGCTACCTGGTATATTATATTGTGATGGTTAGAATCACTTCTAAGGTGGCATGTATGCAAACATGACTTTGATATGAACATTTGGGCTTTTTACAACATAAGACACCATGACATTTAATTTGAAAAAGTTAAAACAATGAAAATTGTCTTAAACGTAGAAAACTTTACAAAAGGATTCTTCATGCTTATGATAATAGCTTCAAAAAAGCAAAATTATGATACCTTCATCAGAATGTACCTAAAAAATTGTCCCAATTCATCATCTTTAGTCAGGGCAACTATAAATATTTTAGCCTCCTATGTGGATAGCTAAATCAGAAAACATCCAATCCATGGTTTTGAATTGTTCCTGATAGCACTGGGAAAGCTATCTCACTAGCTGGTTTGAAATGGCTGAAAGGCCAGCACCAGCTTACCAGTCAGTATTATTTTTTTCTGATTATGAGAAAATTTCCATAGTCATCCAACATCAACTTCACCCTCTCCTACATAGGCTCACATTTAAGGAGCATCATAGAATTCTGCATCATCATAGTTGCAGAATTTCAGTAGGTTGGTTATGGTGAAATTACTTCAATATTTGCCAGATACATGAATGATATTTGATAAGATCTGACCTGCTGTCTGAGAAGCATGTCTCTGTTTAGCAAGTGATGTCTATTTAAAAATACATTATGTTGTTTACATATGCCAAAGTAATTTTTATTGATTTGAGCTAAAAAAAATTGCAATATCAATGAAAAATCTTAAGTTGATGATACTCAGGAAAATATTCTTATTTATACTATCCAACAGTCTAATGGTTATTAAAACCTAGCCGATGAGATTGCAGTTGAAGTGTGATGTTTACAGTTCAAAAATAAAAAAACACCAGAGTGGCATCACACAAACATTGAAAGAATACCTTCACCACTGAACTGTGAGCTGTACTGCTCATTTAAGACGTGTCCACTTACAAATTTGTGAGAGTAGATGGTGTTTATGCTTACCCAATATCAACCAAAAAGGAGTTTGTTTTTATTGTTTTCTTTTTGCAGAATTCTGGACAGTTAAAAAACATAATTTTTCATGTAACACCCCATTGAATGTGACATCAGATCTGGAAATCACTCCTGCTGTTGAACAGCTGGCTGGATTTAACCAGATAAATGGCACTTTTAACCCGCCAGCAAAAAATCCCACCCCAGAAACACTAAGTGGAAAGGAAATTGTAATTCAAGAATTAAAATCAGTGCAATTGAATTCTTAACACAGCCAGGAATAACACACCTCTTTAAGGTTTTCCACACACATGAAAAAAAATTATTGATTTTAGTTGGCATGATTAAGGAAACTTCATGAATACCAATTGTCATACACTTTGAGTTCAATGTGAAATTCAAAGTTAACACTATGGAAAATGATACATTATACCAGCTAGAACTCATATCATGCTTGCCACAGTTTTAGTGAAAATAAAATTATAATCTATGGGATGCTTACTTAATAATTCTAATATTAACACAGAACCTGCGGAAGAAACCAACCTTTGTGACAAGAGTTTCAAT
The DNA here is from genome assembly GCA_034440635.1 of Lepas anatifera. NCBI lineage: Eukaryota > Metazoa > Arthropoda > Thecostraca > Lepadidae > Lepas > Lepas anatifera. The sequence continues at coordinate 34,152 of JAOTON010001639.1, forward strand.
CCATCAAGGTTGATACTTTCAACAGATTCTATTATATTATTGAATTTCAGTCCTCACCTTGACCAAGTTGTTCATTTTGCTTGTTACTGTGGAGGAATTTTTCCATCATAGGGTGCAGCTGTGGTTTTGCTGGGGTCTCGACATAACCAGGATGTAGTGCTGCCTGTGGTGTAGTGCCTGTCTTTTGTGGAGTCTGTGCGCTCCAGCATACTTGCAGCCATCAATACCACACAGCTGTGGACGGCAAGATGGTGGAGGAAGCTTTGTATTTTCCTTATCTTCTCCATCTTGATCTTCTTTCGACATCTTTTCCATATCGATAGCGATCGTCACTGTTGCGGCACAAACATCCGAATTCCAACCCTAAGCAGCTCACACCACACACACACTCACTTCAAACCCCTAAGTAGATGACAGAGACGGCGGATTCCATTTTCGAGAAGTGGTGCAAGACTTTCTGGAGGGGGCGCCTTCCTCCCCAGGGGGCGCCATCATCCCTTGGGGGGCGCCTTTGCTATCCAAGGGCGTTCTGCAGAAACTCTTTGGACTCGGCATGCGAGGCCACTTGGAGTGGTTTATTTCTAATATTCCGAAAAATAGGTATTTTAGATTTCGCGAAAACTCAGTCGTATCGGATTTGTATCAGCAACAGAGTGGCATAGCCCAGGATTCTGTGATTTTCATAGCCTTGTTTGCAGTTATGACCAATGATATTGCAGACACTTCCCGCAAACATACGGCATGTGCTTTTCGTTGAAGAGTTCACAATATGGGTGACAGCGTCCACTACAGCAGCTGCGCAGAGGCGGCTGCAGCTTGACCTTGACACATTGCAGCAATGGATCATATGCAATGGACTGAAATTTTCAAGTACAAAGACAAAGTTCTATAATGGACATTGAGACTGAATACTCGATGTTGTAAATTCGCGGAAATCCGATCGCCGTTGGAGCAGAAACCAGATTTATCGGGCTCACACTCGATAAGCTTTCGTATGTGCCACACCTGAATGATTTCCGCAAAAAATGTTTCGATACGCTGAAAATACTGAAGGTGTTGACGAGGATGAGATACGGTGCGGATAGAGAAATGTTTCTCATGCTATACACGTTATACGCTTATCGCCTATATATACGCTATACCCACGTTATACGCTTATCGCCTATATATACGTTATACGCACGTTATACGCTCATCATTATAGGCTACGTTATAAGCTTCTTATGCTATATAGATCACTTATTCGTTCGAAGTCCGAGTACGGCTTTATTGTGTATGAGGCCGCTCCTTGGTCCGCGAAAAAGATGAGCGATATGTCCATCATCGTGCTATCAGAATAGTAACAGGGGCGTTCTAAGCTTCACCCATAATGAGCATGATAGTGGAAATTAATGAAATACCGCTACAAATACGCAGTAAGATCCTCGCTTTGCATTAAGCCATTTAAGGCAATGTGGCACCTTTAGAACTTGATTTTAACTGAGATAGCCAAGTTGTAAAGCAAGTCGGAAAACCAGGTGCTCTATATATCATTTGTCTTGGAACTCGATATTTCCGTAGAAAAAAGCTAAAACCTACCCGAAATGTACTTCTCATGTAGCTCTCGCCAGGCGGCCATTGTTGTGAGCTGCTGGTGTGACGACATATGCTGACATCACGATGAGCATCAGCCAATCGAAGCTCTTGAAGTGTTTCGGAGTATGGTAGTGGTTGCCAGATCATGACATCATCCACAGGCAGATATTTATTTCTTTTCCTAGAGGAGTATTTTAAAAATCAAAATATTGAGCTTGTTGTACATTTTTCAAAGAAATCATGAGTAGTTTCATTATTTTCGGCTAAAAGTACGCCTAATTACACAAAAATTCCAGGATTTTACCAAGGTGCCACGTTCCCTTTAAGATCAGTCACCAACATGCCCCACATGCCAAACATTTTTTGGCGACGCCTACCTCTGTCAGATAGACAGTGGCTCGCGTGTTGCAACCCGTCATCCGGGAGTGAGAGTCTGTGCCTGGCTGGCACAGGTTGGTATCGACAGCAGCCTCGTAGAACCACATGAAGCAGCGGTTATTGAACCATAGCTCATCTCGACAGTTGACACGAACACAGACCTACTCCAACAAAGCAAAAATTTGCCTCCTGAACCGACGCGCCAGTAATTTATGAACTTGCTTGCGGAGCCGTTCGAAAGCCACGTCTGTTTCTATACAGATGGTTGCAAAAGAAAGTGACAATGGCACAGGGCGTGCATTTGTTGGTGATGATGTTGAGAAGTTTTCTAGTTTGCCTTACGAAGGATCCATTTTTACTTCAGAGCTGTATGCCATTTTTTCTGTTTGGACCAGGTGTCTAAGCTGATGGCGAGGAAGTTTTTTTGTTCTTTACATATTTATTTGTTTCACATAATAATGCTCAACACCAGACTAACACCTCCATCACAAACTCCATCATCACGTCCGCAACACCTCCATCACGACCTCGACTCGACCTCGACCACGACCTCCATCATCACCTCCATTACCACATCCTTCACCACCTCCATAGTCATTTCAATAATCACATTCATCATCACGTCCATCATAACGCCCATCATCACATCCATCATCACCTCCATCATCACTTCATTCACTGCGCCACCTTTGAATTAATCCTAGGATGGCGAGGAAGTTAGCGATTTTTACCGATTCGCTGTATTATCTACCGACATTGAAGCCATTTTATTTCTATAATGCGTCATCACCTTGGCGGGCCATGCTGACGATGACCGGATCTTCTGTGTGCACGAGTGGTCCAGTAGGAAGACACAGGCACTTTGGAGGGCTACCATCTCAGCCTGAAAACTCAAGGAGAACGAGCCTGCTGGTTGCCTGAGCTCATGCTGGGCTCCGTCTGGTGACTCGATGAAGACCCAGCTCCCCCGCCATGATCCCTCCGTGGACTGACCCGTCGGTCCACATCCATGTGGCACATCGAGTCAGGGAAGCAAGGTTGAGGAGAGCTACTCGCTTCTTCCGGACAGGTGGCGCTCCCGATGTCAGTGGGCCTACGTCTAGTTGAAATGTGACTCACTCTCCTGATACCCACGGTGGAAGACGTCGAGGAAGGAGAGACTCGATGGGGAAGGAGATGCGTGCTTGATCTCACATCTCTCTGTCCACCTACCGCCAACTGGTCACCGGGGAGAGTCGAGAGGGCGCTGTCACCTCCGCACATCTTCACAGAGAGTCTTCAGGCGGCAGCGCATGGACTTTCACCAGCATTCGGGTCGCGAGTACCCTCCTTCTGGCCGCTACAGGGGGAGTCTTACCTCGGCTGGGAATGGGGCGGGTGCATCTTGTGACGATACGCGCTGACGCTTTCATTTTGCGTTCCAGCAGCTTGACATGAAATGGCGGTGTGGCGTGGAGCCACGCTGCGGCCGCTTGCTCCATCGCTCCTCTCACGTAGCCAGTAGCGATGGTTCGGAGGTGCTGTTCGTGCAACCCCCAGTTGCAGCCGGACAGTTGACGTAGGTAGGAGATGCGGGGGTGGACCTTCTCCCACAGTCTCTTACAGCGTGGACCGAAGTTGAGGAGCCGATCGATGGTGACGCCAAGTAGCTGTAGGGTGTCTCCAGCAGTGACAGACTTCCCGTCGACCTGAAAACTGAAAGGATCGGCGTCTCTGGCCCACTGGGACATCACCAGTAATTGGATCTTGGCTCCTGATACTACAATTTTGTTCTGTCGGGCCCACTTCACGAGAGTGCCAGCAGCAGCTTGCGCCCGGTCCTTGGCGACTTGGATGTTGTTGCCCGTGCAGAGCGCCGCCGTATTATCGGCGTACATGTAGGGGAGCATCCGGGAACCGCGCGGAGTGCGTCTACCAACCGAGCCGCCCATAACAAAAATAAAATTGGCGATAAGACACTTCCTTACGGCAGGCCAGTTCGGAAAATGCGCTCACTGGAAAGCACGCCATTTAGTTCCACCTTGACTCTTCGGTCCCGGAGCCACTGCCAAATCAAGGCCATCGTGCTATTTGGCAGCCCCATCTCCAGTAGGCGAACGCGTAGCAGGTGGTGGTCCACTACGTCGTACGCGTGCGCGAAATCAAACTCGACGAGGACGTATTTCCACGCAGTCTGTCCATCGGGAGGGCGGCTGTGTCTCGATTTAGGCATGCACAGTAGGGTGCATCAAACGCCCCATGATTTTCATTTTTTGATAAATTAGCTTAGCGGCCCGTCACATTTTGTTGTTTCCAGACATGAAAACCTCAAATCCCAATTTTTGGGAAAATCTATATTGGGCTAGGGGTGCCACCTAGCGGTCAAAGTTTCAAATTTTTGCAATTTTTAATATTCATTGGGTCTCCCGTGGAAATTGTATTATCATAAAATAGGACCCAGCAGTGGTCAAATACTGTTTTCCAAGCTCCAAATTACCTGTGCAGTCACTTTGCGCATTTTGGACGCCAGCTAGGGGTGCCACCTGACGGTAGAAGTTTGCAACGTTTTGCGTTTTGGTGAGATTTTATTGAAAATAATTGTTGAACCATCCTGGATTAGAACTTTGTTGTAATTATGAACTACTCCTGTAGGTCAGAGTATCTGGTAAAGGCATTTACAACTTTTGGCAATGAGTGACATCTGGTGGCCGAAATTAATTTCTAAGTTTTTAAGAAATTAATGACTATGACAAAAATGAGTAAGAAGTTTTGGTTGAGTTCCAACGATAATTTGTGTTGCAAATTCCTCTCAAGTGTCAAATATCACCTTCAAAATTTCCGGACCAATATTTAATCTTCCTTTTCCGTTTTTTTCATCAAATCATCCATTTTCTTCCATACCGTTTCATGGTTTTTGGCAGTTCTCACACGACCTCCTCTTATTTTAGAAATTCACCGGAGCACAGTGGGCGGCTAAGTTGGGATATTTCGGGAAAGAACCCAATCGTTCATCGATTTGAGGTATTATTCCTATTACAATACAAGGCCAGTTATACAATGCTGAGACCAAAACATCTTGATTCATCAATATATGAAATGCTTGAAGGTTCCAGCGTAAGTACCTTGCATGAAAAGCACCGTTGTGGGAGCTAAGCTCATGTACGATGATTAACGCCAAGAGCCGATGTTTCCAAATTAACGCGAAATGTCTTAGATTATTGTAATCATGTTACTTTAGGTTATTGCTTATGTTATTATTGTAATTAACTTACACCGATCTTTCGATTACAAATACGAGATTTGTAAGAGACATTCATAGCACAGCTCACGGCCTGTTTGATTGATTTTTGGGGCTTATCGATGCACCAACTGCAGGGTCATACGGCGTCACCTGCTCTTACCCTTTTGGAGGGGTTTCTGGGGAGCCAGCTTGCTCCTCGTTCAAGTAAGTCACCGGGCCTTGAACCCGGGTCGGCTGCGTGGAAGCCAACTGCGCTAACCACTCCACTGCCGCGCTCACAACTCATGGCCTCGACAAGACGTCATGTTCAGTTGCGCTAGTTTTGACCACTGATAGTCACACTTGACTGTTTCTATTTCTACTATTCACACAACCCCACTTTCTTGAGCACACAGATTACTCGTGTTTCGGTTTCCTTGAGCGTAGATCAGGTTGCCTTTTCGTTTTCTCCCAACCGCTTGCAGAATGTTCTGCAAGTGTCGCTTAGACTACGCTGTCGTTTGAAAGTCCGAGGTCATCTTTCCTCCCTTTACGGCGGTATCATTGGGAACATGTATGGCCCTGGGCTTTACCCTTGCTGCCTGGTAGGTAGATGAGTCAGGCCTGTCACTGACATCCAGCTCTAGGAACCCGGTGTCTAGCTTCAGGAGTCTGAATTTAGACCACGATTCAGGTTCAGCCAGGTCTACCAACTTATTCTCTGCTCACTCTGTGCGAACTCTGGGGCCGGGGTGGCCTGGTGGCTTTGTTGCCAGTCTTCGGATCGGATAGCATGGATTAACGTGGGTTCAATTCCCACGGCGGGAAACCGCCTTCCGTGTCCGATTTGACCCGGTGGAGAGGATCCTTGAACACCCACGCCAATACTCCCTGTAATTGGGCAAGTGTGCATGTTGGGAGTGGCCCTAATAAAAAATAAATAAATAAAATAAAAAAACACGGTTTCCCGGACCCACTTCTTTCACAACTGAGAGGTGCCTCGGGTATGATCTTGAGCTTCACCACCAGAAAACGTTTTGCAAGCTGACTTCGCACAGGCTGAGATGTCAAGTTGCTGAAAAGAGCAAGGGAACCATCTCTAAGGTGAAGTACCGCTAAAGGCTGAAAGCCAGCAGTGCACCGGTGCCAACAACTTCGTTCACCCAGTCCCCATAGCAGGATAAGTGGTGATTAAGATTCAGATCATGCCATGGGGAACCCACTGCGTCCTGGCATATCATGCATTACAAGCCATAGACGGAGGTGATGAAGGTTCCGAACCGCCAAAGCTTTGACATTAGTTCCTGCATTGGAGCTTTTTTCGTCCTGAACGTTGGGAATGTGGTGCTCGGACGTGCATATCTTCATCGCATAAGGCAGTCTGCTCATCCATCTAGCTCTACGCATTGCTCGAAAATATACATCTGGATTATTTGAGCCAAGGAAAATAATTCCTAATTCTTTGAACTCCTCGTGGTCATCACAGCTTTGATTCGGACAGACAGTTGGAAGGAGCTTCTCTTTGAGTTCCATCAGGAACGGGCGACTTTCTGGTGAAGTTGAGTTTATTTGAAAGATAAACTCAACCGTCTTTCATATTTCGCTTATCTTGATAAATAATCAATTTAGAAATATTGTTCATTTTTTGGCCCGATTTTCTTCAGTGTTTAATGAACGTAAGTAGGTTTTTGTTAGAATTATTTGTTAGGCAAGCAGAATTTCTCAATATCGAGTCTGTTGAAAGCACTGACGTGGACTTTTTCCCCGACTTAGTGCCTGTCCGCAGACCAGAGCAAAGCCTTGTTCAACCGGTTTTGGATTTGGATGCAGGCGGCTGATCGATGACCTGTGTTCGACTCTGTTGTGGCAAACACCATGTTCACCACTGCGTCTGAACACTCCTGCCGTTCAAGAAGCTCAACCGTCAAATTTGATATGGGGAGCCGTATTTTCCATTCGTTGTCTTACTCTACCACGGTGTAAGCAGTAATTAGTTTCCATGTCCGCTCTCCACAACTTGTTTCCGTCAATCTTCGTTCTTAGCCTTGTGTGTACGAGAGGGCATCAAATTACAGTAAAACGGTAGTTTAGCACCCAAAAATTAGCTGCAAGCAGGACCAGTGTCCTCAATAAATAAAAATGGATGAACAGAAGCCAATGTAAATTTTTAACTTCGGCCGCCAGGTAGTGCCATATAAAGAAATCCAAAATGCATGAAATCCGTCTCGCAAGTACCTTGAGGTCGATTCCGCAAAATCTTGTTTCAACTGGACCAAAATACACAATGATTCTGTCCCCACATTTAATGAAACAAATTGTAAAAAAACTGTCAAAATTGATTTTTTCATCGCTAGGAGGCACCCCTAAAAGATGTCTAAAATCCATGAAATTGGGCATGCATGTGCTTTTAGGCCAGCGCAACAGTGTTTGGTCACAAAACAGTCCACTAATGAAATGAGACGACTTCTGCGGCCAATCCAAAGTATATCTAAAAATGGTCAAAATTGAAAACTTTGGCCGATAGGTGGCACCCCTAGCCCCTTTCGAAATTTCAAAATATTTCAAATTTGGACTCACTAGGTCCAAGGCAAAAAATTGGGCCGGGCCGCGTAGCTAATTTCAAAAGTCGGGGCGTTTGATGCACCCTAATGCACAGTGCACGCTCACCTCTTCTCTTAAATGATGCGTCCTGAACTTGACCTGAAGACGATGGTTGAATGTACAAGGGGATGGTCAGTGACAAAATATACTTGTTTTATCAATCTGAATGGTCTTTTCACTTCGATCTGAACACTGCACATCATCGTTAAACCGCGCAAATCACAGCCAGTAAACGAAAAAAGTTGTCAATTTATCGAGATAGTACTTGGACACGTTGAAACTGTTTTATTTTTATTTTAGTGGGTCCCATTTATCACAAATCACACATGCCTATTCCTGCCATGATTTATTTCAGCATTCAATCACATGGCTACCAAAATTCTCTTAACACCTCTCGAAATTTCACGGACAAGAGCAATTCTCCTGCGATTATTTTCAATGTCCTCTCACCATTATCTTACGAATCGTGGTCACGTGGGAAGGCAAAATGATGCTTATCATATTTGATATTAAAATAAACTTAACCCCTCTTCACAAATAGAAAAATCCTCAGATATGTACCTTTATGTTCAGCTGTTGTATGTTCCCAAGTGTTTTGCATTTCTCCATGACCTAGTGGCACCTACAGTTTTTTTTAAGAGGTGCCGAAAAAAGTATGGACTGAACTGTTTAGCAATTCATCGTTTCAAATATCACGCCAAATAGGCATCTTGCTTGCCTGGTACAAACTGTTATGGCTGGGGGAGGGAGGGACAGAACGTTGTTAAAAATACGATCCACAAAGATGACGGCAACCGAAAACCGAATGCCATAGACGCACTTTGGGTGAAACGTTGATGGTAAAGTGTTCGCTCTGAGACTCTGCTTTCCCCCCACTCACCAAAATTCTAGATCCGCCCATACGCGGATCCAGGGGGCATAGGGGAGGGGCAGATGCAGTATCCCCGATCGATCCTCGGCGCCCCCTGAAATGGTCACGGCGCACCCTGAAAGGTCGATGGCACTCGCCTGAAATGGCGCTTCCCACCCTCCCCCAGGATGCGAAAATCGGTGCTCACCGATAGGATTTTACGCCCAGCTGATAGGTTTTTTCCGGTCAAAAGTGGCGCCCCCTGCTCCGGATGGCGCCCCAGGGGAAGGTGCCCCCCTCCCATTGGCAATCCTGGATCTGCCTATGGATCCGTCACTGTTCAAGAGCAAACAATTCACAGGAAAAGCAGGAAAAATGTCAAATGTTAGCGGGGATTGGTGCGGCCAAGGTAATTGATGATGCTAATTAATTTTTTTGTTATGTGGATAAAATTATTTAGTGGCCACGCGGGATTGGAAGGGCACTCCTGGCTTCCTATGAAATGGGCAGTGTGCTAAAAGATTATTTCGTCAAGTCAATATCAAATTATCAACATTTAGTTTTATACAGGGCACTGTTCACTGCAGTGATACAAGAGTGCTGTCCTTTTTCTGTGGGCTTGTGACAACCGGTAGGGATCGTTTTAGCCTCAAATATGACTTTTGTGGTATTTATTTGGCCATTTGGCGCCCCGGTAGCTCAGTTGGTAGAGCGTCGGGTTCCGGCCCGCTGCTGAGAAGCATGCAGTGGCAGTGCATGTCCAGGCTTGGGATCGGTTCCCCTGAGACGCTCCGGCGCTCAATCGTTTGCCCGACGTAGGTCGGCTGGCAACTGACTGATGAGAGGGTGACCTGAGCGAGGCGGCCATCCCTGTGCTTTGTGGGAGGTTAAACTTTGGCTTCTAAATCAACCCTTCATTGTGGGCGTTGCTCGTCCGGGTGGTAGGGTCGGGGTCTCCGTGACTCCTGAGGACTTTAGTGAGACTCAGACGCCAACAGCCGTACTGGGAAGAACTTGGACGAAATAAGAAAAAATTAGCGCAAATAAAATTTGAACCCTTTGGCCCTTTCCCGTCGAAAAAAGTGTAGTCCTGGGCAGCATCTCTAATATTTAGAACATGGAATAACAAAAATTGGGAGTCATTTTTTTAACACTCGCACATCTAAATTGTATTAACGCCACCTCCAAATGGGGGTTTGATCCCCCGAAGACACTATAATGGCCAGCACAAGAAAATCTCCCCCCCACTGAGTGTTCCATAAAAAATGCTCTGCTTTGTTCTCCAGGGGGTGCCATTCCTATCCATGGGTGATTATTCTTTCCAGAGGGGCGCCTTTTCTCTCCGGCGGGGGAGGGAGGGGGCGCCTTTTGCTATCTAGGGGTGTCTGTGCTAACCGGGGGGCGCATATGATATCCAGGGACGCCGTTCTTCTGCCTTCTTCGGAGGCGCCTCTGCTGTCCAGGAGGCGCGTGCGCTATCCAGGGGCGCCTATGCTATCCAGAGGCCCAGATCCTTTACTCAGGGAGCGGGGGCGCCTTTTACTGTCCAGGGGTGCCTGTGCTAACCAGGGGCGCATATGCTATCCCGGGGTGCCGTTGCTCTTCTTTAGGGGCGCCTCTGCCGTCCAGGGGTGCCTATGCTATCCAGAGCGTGTCTTTTGTCCATAGGGCGCTTCTGCTATCTGGGGCGCCTTTAGTGTCAAAGGGCGTATTTGCTGTTTTGGGGGCGCCTATGCTATCCAGAGGGCGCCCGTGTTGTTCAGGAAGCGCGATTGCTATTCAAGGGAGCTTATGATATCCAGAGGGGTGCCTTTGCTCTATGAGGGAGGGCGCCTCTTGTTGTACAAGAGTGCCTGTGCTAACCAGAGGGCGCCTATGCTATCCAGGGGCGTTGTTACTCCTCAATTGGGGGTGCCTTTTCTGTCCAGGGGCACCCCTGCTGTCTAGAAGTCGCCTTTGCTATCCAGAGGGAGGCCTTTACTCAAGGGGGTGGGCGCTTTTTGCTGTCCAGGGCGCAGCTTTGATGTCAGGGGGCGCCATTCATATTTTAAAGTGTATTTTATTTTACACAGAGGGTACTACCTCTCCAGATAGGCGACGTGTCTAATTTTCTCTTGACCGGCCGGGGGCGCCAGCCAAATCCGGGGGTGCCACCCAAATCCGTGGGGGCCTCCCCGGACGAGGTCAAAACCAGGTGTGCGAAAAGATACTTTTGCACACCATCATTTTTCAAGGTGTGCAACTGAACACCCTGTCCCGCGTAATCCGCCGTCCCTACCGCCGTTGCTCTCCGGGGGGCGTCTTTTTCTCTCCAGGGGGCGCATTTTCTATCCAAGGGCGCCTATACTATCCAGGAGAGCGCCTTTTCTCTGCGGTGGGCGCCTTTTGCTGTCCAGGGGTGCCTGTGCTAACCACGGGGCGCATGTGATATCCAGAGGCGCCGTTTCTCTTCTTCGGAGGTGCCTCGGCTATCCAGGAGGCGCCTACGCTATCCAAGAGCGCCTATGCTATCCAGATGGGTACCTTTGCTCCATGGCTGCGCCTTTTGCTTTCCAGGGTGCAGCTTAAGGGGTGCCATTCATATCTGAAAATGTCTTCCTCACAGAGGATCCTACCTCTTCAGGTAGGTGGTGATTAGGCTTGATTTTCTCTGACCGGCCGGGTGCGCCGGACAAATCGAGTGCCACCCAAATCCGTATCGGGGGGGGGCGCCTCTCCGGACATGGGCAAAACCAGGTGTGCAAAAATATACTTTTGCACACCATGACTTTTTCATGATGTGCAACTGCAGACCCTGTCCCGTGGAATCCGCCGTCCCTTCCGCCCCTGCTCTCAAGGGAGCGCCGTTGCTATTCAAGGGAGCTTATGCTATTCAGAGGGGGTGCTTTGCTCAATGGGGGGGGCGCCTTTTGGTGTACGGGAGTGCCTGTGCTAACCAGAGGGCGCCTATGCTATCCAGGGGCGTCGTTATTCCTCTACTGGGGCGGGGGGCGCCTTTTTCTATCCAGGGGTGCCTCTTGCTGTCTAGGGGCGCCTTTGCTTTCCAAGGGCGCCTATGCTATCCAGAGGGGCGCCTTTTCTCTGCGGGGGGGCGCCTTTTGCTGTCCAGGGGTGCCTGTGCTAACCAGGGGGCGCATGGGATATCTAGGGGCGCCGTTTTTCTTCTTCCGAGGCGCCTTAGCTGTCCAGGAGGCGCCCACGCTTTTCAAGGGCGCCTATGCTATCCAGAGGGGCGCCTTTACTCAAGGGGGGGCGCCTTTTGCTTTCCAGGGCGCAGCTTTGATGTCAAGGTGCGCCATTCATGTATGAAAATGTCTTTCACAGAGGATCCTACCTCTTTGGGTAGGTGGTGATTAGGCCTGATTTTCTCTGACCGGCCGGGGGCGCCGGCCAAATCCGGGGGCGCCACCCAAATCCGTGGGGGAGGGGGGCGCCTCTCCGGACAAGGTCAAAACCAGGTGTGCGAGAAGATACTTTTGCACACAAACATTTTTTCATGATGTGCAACTGCAGACCCTGTCCTGCGGAATCCGCCGTCTCTGCCGCCGTTGTTCTCCGGGGGGTGTCTTTTTCTCTCCAGGAGGCCCCTCTGCTCTCCAGGGGGCGCCTTACATACCCAAGGGCGCCTATGTTATCCAGGGGGCGCCAATTCTCTGCGGGGGGCGCCTTTTGCTGTCCAGGGGGCGCATGTGATGTCCAGGGGCGCCGTTTCTCTTCACCGGAGGCACCTCGGCTTCCAGGAGGTGCCTACGCTATCCAAGGGCGCCTATGCTACCCAGAGGGGCGCCTTTACTCAAGGGGGGGCGCATTTTTCTGTCCAGGGCGCAGCTTTGATTTCAGGGGGCGCCATTCATATTTTAAAGTGTATTTTATTTTACACAGAGGGTACTACCTCTCCAGATAGGCGACGTGTCTGATTTTCTCTTGACCGGCCGGGGGCGCCGGCCAAATCCGGGGGTGCCACCCAAATCCGTGGGGGCCTCCCGGATGATGTCAAAACCAGGTGTGCGAAAAGATACTTTTGCATACCATCATTTTTCAAGGTGTGCAACTGAACACCCTGTCCCGCGTAATCCGCCGTCCCTGCCGCCGTTGCTCTCCGGGGGCGTCTTTTTCTCTCCAGGGGGCGCATTTTCTATCCAAGGGCGCCTATACTATCCAGGAGAGCGCCTTTTCTCTGCGGTGGGCGCCTTTTGCTGTCCAGGGGTGCCTGTGCTAACCACGGGGCGCATGTGATATCCAGAGGCGCCGTTTCTCTTCTTCGGAGGTGCCTCGGCTATCCAGGAGGCGCCTACGCTATCCAAGAGCGCCTATGCTATCCAGATGGGTACCTTTGCTCCATGGCTGCGCCTTTTGCTTTCCAGGGTGCAGCTTAAGGGGTGCCATTCATATCTGAAAATGTCTTCCTCACAGAGGATCCTACCTCTTCAGGTAGGCGGTGATCAGGCTTGATTTTCTCTGACCGGCCGGGTGCGCCGGCCAAGTCGAGTGCCACCCAAATCCGTATCGGGGGGGGCGCCTCTCCGGACATGGTCAAAACCAGGTGTGCAAAATATACTTTTGCACATCATCACTTTTTCATGATGTGCAACTGCAGACCCTGTCCCACGGAATCCGCCGTCCCTTCCGCCCCTGCTCTCAAGGGAGCGCCGTTGCTATTCAAGGGAGCTTATGCTATTCAGAGCGGGTGCTTTGCTCAATGGGGGGCGCCTTTTGGTGTACGGGGGTGCCTGTGCTAACCAGAGGGCGCCTATGCTATCCAGGGGCGTCGTTATTCCTCTACTGGGGCGGGGGGCGCCTTTTTCTATCCAGGGGTGCCTCTTGCTGTCTAGGGGCGCCTTTGCTTTCCAAGGGCGCCTATGCTATCCAGAGGGGCGCCTTTTCTCTGCGGGGGGCGCCTTTTGCTGTCCAGGGGTGCCTGTGCTAACCAGGGGGCGCATGGGATATCTAGGGGCGCCGTTTTTCTTCTTCCGAGGCGCCTCAGCTGTCCAGGAGGCGCCCACGCTTTTCAAAGGCGCCTATGCTATCCAGAGGGGCGCCTTTACTCAAGGGGGGCGCCTTTTGCTTTCCAGGGCGCAGCTTTGATGTCAAGGTGCGCCATTCATGTATGAAAATGTCTTTCACAGAGGATCCTACCTCTTTGGGTAGGTGGTGATTAGGCCTGATTTTCTCTGACTGGCCGGGGGCGCCGGCCAAATCCGGGGTGCCACCCAAATCCGTGGGGGAGGGGGGTGCCTCTCCGGCCTAGGTCAAAACCAGGTGTGCGAGAAGACACTTTTGCACACAAACATTTTTTCATGGTGTGCAACTGCAGACCCTGTCCTGCGGAATCCGCCGTCCCTGCCGCCGTTGTTCTCCGGGAGGTGTCTTTTTCTCTCCAGGAGGCACATCTGCTCTCCAGGGGGCGCCTTACATACCCAAGGGCGCCTATGTTATCCAGGGGGCGCCAATTCTCTGCGGGGGGCGCCTTTTGCTGTCCAGGGGGCGCATGTGATGTCCAGGGGCGCCGTTTCTCTTCTCCGGAGGCACCTCCTCTTCCAGGAGGTGCCTACGCTATCCAAGGGCGCCTATGCTACCCAGAGGGACGCCTTTACTCAAGGGGGCGCATTTTGCTGCCCAGGGTGCGACTATGATGTAAGGGGGCGCCATTTATATATGAAAATGTATATCTTTCACAGAGGATCCTACCTCTTCAGGTAGGCGGTAACTAGGCTTGATTTTCTCTGACCGGCCGGGGGCGCCGGCTGAGGCTGGGGGAGGGGGCGCCTCCCTGGACAAAGACAAAACAAGGGGTGCAAAAAGGTACTTTTGCACCACTTGAAAAAAATCGAGTGGTGCAACTGCACCACTTGCACCCTGGAATCCGCCGTCCCTGGTAGATGAAGTACCTAAAGCCCAAGATTTTACTTTCCCTAAAGCCACCTCAAACCTTAAAGGGACATTGTCGCAAAAATTTTTATTGGCTAGAACAAAAGGTTGCAAAAAGTTGTTTCAGAAGTCATATTCTCATTTTTGCAAATTCAGGCTCAAAATGCCTCAAAAACGGCCTCAAAGTCAACATTTATAGACGACTTTACCGAGTCCTTATGGTATCGATAAAATGACGTAGCCCGGGCTATGGCTTTCAATTTCTATATCAAAAAATGTAAAAAAATTCAATCAAAGCAGTTTGGTAGCTAAACCTGACGTATAACAAAATTATTTTATAAAAATAACTTTCTAAAACGCTTCTGAATAAGAAATATAGGACTTTAAAGAAATACCATCAACCAATCAGGAGCCCAGTCCTTATAGGATCTGGTCACGTGGGCTTATCTTACATCAATGTGATGTCACCACGGCTTTCGCTGAGTTATCAGTATATACCATTTCAAAAGCCGCGGCAAACACGGAGATATGAATACAAATTGTATAAGACTTATTAGCGCTTGCCGGCGGGCCCGATCACCCTAAATATTATAATTAATAATTGTTCGTTATTGCATGATTGCATTGCAGCGACAATGATACAATAAAAAGATACGGGTAGCGCGATCCAGAAGAGCTTCTTTTGAGGCATGACGAAAGTTTTTGGTGGTTTTACGGACGAGGAGACTTTCGCCGCTCCGGTCTCGTGATCAACATATCAATGTCGTCGTTTATCTGTACGTAAAATATTTAGAGCCTTTGATGTGGTCAATTGAGATTTTCTTTGAGGTAAAAAAATGTTTGAGTGAAAAGTTAATGAAACAATTTTAATTTTTGCCATCCATCGTTGCTGGCCACCAATGCTTATTGAGGTTTTCTATAGTGAGTGTAGTGAGTTAGGTAGTCAGGCACTAATCAATGCTTATTGAGGTTTTCTATAGTGAGTGTAGTGAGTTAGGTAGTCAGGCACTAATCCTATCAAATATGGGCAATGCATTTAATGTTTCTGTTCTGCATTAATTAGGTTCACGAAGTTTCCAGAAAGCAAATTGTATGCTTAATTGATAACTATTCATTTTGACACACTATTATAGCTGTGGTCTCATTCCGTCTGTCAACACCAATCAGCGAGCAGCATTGAGTCTATGTCACATGACTATAGCCTCTCCCTGAGAGCAAATCTTAGAACCAATCTTAGATTTACAGGCCGTCAACCTGCTGTGGTGCTGCTGGAAAAACAGTAACAGTGCAACAGTGGTAGCATACTATTTTGTGATTGGTAGATAAGTATTCTGGTTCATTTTTGTTTGATAAGCAGTAGCACATACTAGAGGCAGTTGTGGCACTGATATTTCTTTTCTAGAGGAGAGGCTCGAGGGCCTGCGGACAAGACTGTGCTGACAGATGGAACAAGGCTTATGAGTAGTGTCAATGCCAAAAATCATTCTTTTATCGTTGCACAGGTCAACTTGTGTACCAAAATGGGTGAAAATGATTGGTGATGGCAATTTCCCAATGATTGTTTAGGCATATTATTTTTGAATGTCCCATATTCCCTCTCTTTTTGGTCTAACTTTCTATTTACAATATCTGTGCACTCTAGTAAAAGTCTATATCAAGCCTGTGATTTGAATTAAAAATTTCTACCTGTTACAAATACTAGCTCTGCACAATGTGCGCATGCTAGTGTATTTGCTGCTTAGTTTACCTTCTTTAAAGTATGAAAATGTTTTTGATAATTTCACAGATGACAACAGATTTTTCCATTTATTTTGGTAACATGCAGTACATAATTGTTGATGTACTCTTATCCACTTCTCGGATCAAGTTACTCATATTTCAAGTGCTACTGTTTGTTTCCAGACATGAAAGTGGTTCTGGCATGAATTCATCCATCTGCCCTCTGAAAATGCCCATCTGCATGCTATCTATAATTAATATTAAAAATAAACAGAAGGAAAACTAGGATGAGATGTATTATGATTTGAAACACTAGGAGTGTACCCAATACAACAATATAATTGTGAAAAAGAGTATGGATAGCCGTATAGGAATGACAGGAGGGCAGTCTTGGGTGATGCAATTTTTTGTGTTTTCCTGGAGGAATATATAAAAGATTCAGCTGCTCACTTCAAAGAGAAAATTTGTCTACCAGAAAACCTGTCTTTTGTAGCTGCTGTGTATCATCAAACTATCATCCCAATCAGTGGACCAGCTTGTGTATGATCATTTTGTTTGTTACTATGAATGGGATGAACCCAATCAGACTGGTTCTCCCATAGACCTGAAATTTGAAATATTTGTTTTCTATTGTGGACGAGTTTGGAAAAATGTATTATAATTGATAAAAAATCATGATTTTGCATGGTTCCACCCGACCCCTCCACAAACCCATGATCTAGACTATAGATCGTCTTTGGGTGTGTCTTTCGTCTTGAATATATATATATATTTTTTTTGTATATGTTTAAAACAAGATGCAGTGATATCTTGTTTGCTTTCATTGTGGGCTTGTGATATTTTATTTGTACCCTTTATTTGGTCCCATCTGTTCCTGCTGTGAATATGTTTTCTAATTTAAGAAGAGCCTACCCCAGAAAGCTGAATGCAAAACAGAAGTAATCAGGTGCTGCCCCTCGACAGTGACTATTGCCAAGTACGCCTGCTGTGGAAGACAAGCTTCAGAGGACGAGCAATGGAATCCTAGAGTTGGCAGAGTACCACAGCTAGCAGTTTTCTGCATTGAACACGAACCTGCCTGAGTGCACCTCGGTCGTCTGCCTGTGTGCCCGCAGTATACGTTCATGTGTGTGCGTAAGTGGTATTTATTGCCGTATATCAAGGCCCATCCTCTGAGGATCTCAGTAAAACATGCCATTAAAAGTACTTTTTAGCTTCAAGGTAAAGAAAACTAGTAATGCAAAAGGTCTTTATAGTAAAAAATCAAGTTGTCAGATTTTGTTGGTGGTCGTACGTGTGAAAGTCGGCGAAAATAATAAGTGACACATTTGGGCTCAGACTATTGCGGTGTACATTTTATCAAATCGTGTAGCACTTATTGTGGACAGATGCAAAATCTGTTATGCTTTTGATGTACACTCAGTATTTGGTTCGCCCCACCCTTCTTAGAGTGCACTACAAGGACTGGAAGCTATAAGCCGCATACCCACTGGTGGGTTCAGGGAAAAATGTACTTTCTCCCAAACTCTACGATTTTCGCCAATCTTTAAAAATGTTTATTCACGATTTTGGACCCTGTCCTCCCCCCCCCACAAAAACATTGGCCTGGATTCGTCACTGACGTACTGAGTTATATCCTCTAGTTCACGTTGCACTCGGAAGATTGCTCTTTGGGGACTCGCAGACCTGATTGTTGCACGCGTTTCTCACCTGCCGAGGGTCATCACTCGCTTGTAATTTCCTGGTAGGTTATATTTTCTCATGTTTTTGTGAGTCTGAATATAAGCCTCATCGATCAACTGATATCTGTTGGTTTTTAAAAGTAGATGAATTTTGCATTGCGTAGCCGAGGAGCATGATTATAAATTGGTAAGATGTTTCATGGCTTTGCCTCTCGAATTCTTGATGCATAATGAAGCCTGTGATCACACTGTGATCACATATTCGGGCACAGCCCCTCGTCAGAATCCTTATAATACAATAAGCGAAAACTTGTGGTCATAGTGTGACCAAGGCTTGAAATTTAGATCTGATATGGAACTCGAATGCTGGAATAATGTAGTTCAGCACTGGAATATTCGAATATTGGAGCTCGATTCGAGGTTATCCTAGCATTCTGACTAAACATTTATGTGTTCACCTGTTATATTATGAGAATTGTGGTGAAGGGATGTACCTGAATATTTATCAGTGTGTCAGCCCCATTTTGCAACCACTATTCGAGGAGGCTGGTCATGAAACATCTTATCAACGTAGATAATCTAATAAACAATCTAATAAAAATAACGGTTAATATACATTTTATATAATAATATGATGTTATATGAAGTGCTTCTGCGATTGTTTGTTCTATTATGAGAAAGTACCGTTTCTGAACTCCGAAGTATTAAAAATAAAAGCTTATCATTTTCATAAACAAATGTCATTCATGAGTCCAGCAGCTTGCTTGTCTTAAAGCCGCAATGCGTCTTCTTAGGTTTAGACTCCGTCACTACCAATGTTTAGATTAATTGTAGAATCCTTTTTATTCAATACGAACTGTTCCAGGCAAGAATTGTGAGGTATATTTTCTTGATGCGCCTGGATCAGAAACTAACTCAACTTGAAGTCAAAAACAATGTATTCTTAAATCTTGTATATCTATATACAAAAAAATTTGGAAAGAGCTGCCACCACGGACAGAGAAGTGAGGTGGCCAGACTGGCCAGTCCATCTCCAACCTGCAACACACAACAAACGTTCCCCCCTGAAACAACAAGTGATCAGGTTTTGGTTTGTGGTGCGTTCCACACTTGGTGGCTGCACATATTTTTGTTAGTTCATCCAAGGATCGTGGTGGCTGCTCTTTGGTTCCCCAGTTCTGACGCATATCAAGAGTTATTCTTCCTTATCACCTTCAGCTATTCTCCGGTTCTCTAGGCTACGTGTTTTTATATTCTCCGGGGACCAAAGGATTAAAATTATATCAAAGATTTAGATGTCCACGGACTCATTTAATCTAATTGATTGATTGAGTTTTCCGGCCATACGGGGGGGGGCGCCCTTGCAGGCGCCCCAACCGCCGCAGGAACATCGCCAGCCGTCGCGGGTCCGCCAGCGCCTTCCGGATGGGCGGGTCGTCTTGTCCAAATATGTCCCAGCGCAGGTCAGTGCCCGCAGGGCTCTGGCTCAGAAGGTGGTGGAGGGCCTCGTCCTCTCCGTCGTCGCATTCCCGGCACATGGTCTCCGGGTCCAGGCCGATCCTCTTTCGGTAGCTGCACAGGAGAAGGGAGGGCCAGTGCACAAGCGCCCCACCTCCACACTCTCCTGCCGTGAAAGGCCCAGGCGGTCTTTCAGGGTGGTCCGTCCTGGGACACCGCCACATTTAATCTTGAACACGTTTTATCTCGTACGGATTAACGTTTTATATCGTTGTTTTACCAGATTAACACGCGCATTGACGGGGCTCTGAGCCACCTTCGCTTTGACGGGGGAGCGGGTACCCTCCCCTAAAATCTCGAGAACCACGGTAGGTAGTGAAAAATGTTAAAAGGCGTTGGGTGCGCATACGCTTCTCCATCGAAATATTTTAACCATTTTGTCAGGTCACTTCAATCGGATGAGTTCACTTTGTTCCGACTTATGTTATCTTAAACTTTTTTGAGGTCACATCACTTGACCTGTACTGGTGACCTGACCTGAGATGACCTAACCTTAAAATTTTGACAAAAGTTGTAAAAATGATGAGAGAAGGTATGCCAAGTACGGTGGCGCTACGCGCCGCCGTTTTTATATTCTATCCAAAAAAACCAGACGGGGGGTGGGTACCCTCCTCCCGTCAATGCGCGTGTTAAAACGATTAATTAATCTCGAGACACATTAATCTCGGGATTAACACATTTAATCTCAAAGAGCCACCCTTGCTTTTTTATTGGGTCGGTTTCTGGTTCCTGGTTTGCACCAAAACCGGTCAGGCTTCAAGAATGGCCTTCAGCAAAGGACACTAAAGACATTTTCGAATGGCAAACAGCGTGTCCCGGTGGTCAGAAAACAGGGGAAATGGTCTCCAACAGAGGTAAATCCGACGGACTGAGAACCATTAAAGGGAGCTGGAGACAAGCCGGTCCCAGTTTGGTACGCCGGTCAGATTAGAAAAATATTTGAGGCTAATATTCCCCTTCCCTCAACTACCCGGACGGAGGGATAACCAGAAGAAATTGTCCTTAGAATAGCTATTTCATCCCATAGGAGGATCCAGGAGGGCAAAGGGTCCCCCTCTCTGATCGACTCTCGGTGAATCCTAAAATGTTGCGTCCCATCCCCTTCCCCCAGGATGCGAAAATCGGCGCACACCGATAGGATTTAGCGTCCATCTGATAGGTTTTGCCGGTCAAAAGTGGCGCCCCCTGGTCCGGATGGTGCCCTCCCCGGAAGTTACCCCCCGATCGGCAATCATGGATCTGACTATGCTTCATCCATTAGTAGGCATGAACAATCAAGAAGAAAATCAAATATTTTTTTACAGTAAAAACTTCCACTACCTAGATTCGAACCCGTATTACCCGTGTGGAGAGTCGGGAATGGAGGCCACTATCCAGCCCCTGTGCGACATCTGGCCGAGTTTAAAACTTTCCTGACTAGTTTTCTCAAGCCGAAGGTTTTGGACAAACTAATGTAAATTGTGTATTTTTAAGGCTTAATGAAAATAAATTGAATACCAATACAGCATAAAAATATTTTCTACGGCAAAAAAACATTTCTAGAACTTAAAACTTTGATTGATAGAAAAGAGGTGAAGAGCAGGTTACAGCCTATTATTGATATTGTTAACGAATTTGAATAATTGTTGAGTGGCCTCCAAAAATTTAGCTGAAGATAAAGAAATGATTGGCGGTACCGGAATCAGGATTTTTCAAACATTAAGAAACCACAATAAAAAATTTGCGACAATGTCCCTTTAAGCAATTGTTTTAAATACATGCAATCTAATGAAAAATAGAAAAACGAATAAAATTGTGTATATTTTGAAAAAGAAAAAACGTTGCGGTCATTTTTAGCTATTTTTATCTAATGACGTCATCAAACTGTAATCGGCTACGGTGCCGACCTGGCATCCGTCCGACGCTAGGGTAGAGTGGGGTAAGACGCATACGTTAAGGGGAGAATGTGTCTGTACCAATCCTGCCTGGATGGAATTGCGTCATGTTTTCTTCGTTAAAGGGACATTGTCGCAAAAATTTTTATTGGCTAGATCAAAAGGTTACAAAAAGTTGTTTCCAGAAGTCATATTCTCATTTTTGCAAATTCAGGCTCAAAATGCCTGAAAATCGGCCTCAAAGTCAACATTTATAGACGACTTTACCGAGTCCTTATGGTAACGATAAAGTGACGTAGACCCGGCTATAGCTATCAATTTATATATGAAAAATGTCAAACATTTCTTTTAAAGCAGTTCAGTAGCTAAAACCTATAACATCAAAAATTATTCTATGAAAATATATTTCCAAAAACGCTTTTGAAAGAGAAATATAGGCCTTTAAAGAAATACCATCAACCAATCAGAAGCCCAGTCCTTATAGGATCTGGTCACGTGGGCTTATCTTACATCAATGTGATGTCATCATGGCTACCAATGAACTATCGATATTCAACTATCTCAAAAACCGCGGCAAACGCGAAGATATGAATACAAATTCTATAACACTAATTAGTGCTGCGGTCAGGCCCGAATACCATAAAGATTATAATTAATAATTGTTCGTTATTGCATGATTGCATTGCAGCTAAAATGATACAATAAAAAGATACGGGTAGCGCGATCCAGAAGAGCCTCCTTTGAGGCATGAAGAAAGCTTTGGGTGGTTTTTCGGACGAGGAGATTGTCGCCTTCTCCGGTCTCGTGGATCAACATATCGTCGGTAATCTGCACGTAGAATATTTTGAGCCTTTGTTGTGGTCAATTGAGATTTTCTTAGAGGTAAAAAATCTATGCGTGAAAAGTTAATGAAACAATTTGAATTTTTGCCATCCATCTTTGCTGGCCACCAATGCTTATTGAGGTTTTGTTTAGTGAGTGTAGTGAGTTAGTCAAACACTAATCCTATCAAGTATGGGCAATGCATTTAATGTTTCTGTTCTGCATTAATTAGGTTCATGAAGTTGCCAAAAAGCAAATTGTATGCTTAATTGATATTTATTCATTTTGGCCCACTGTTAAAGCTGTGGTCTCGTTTCTGTCTGTCAACACCAATCAGCGAGCAGCATTGAGTCCCAGTCTGCAAAGTATGGCAGCAGGCTAGACGAGTCACACCAGCCATCTAAAATCATTGCACTGCCAGACACCAAAAATTCACACCAAACTGCTATATACCATAGAGAAAAATGCACCCTTTCCTACCCACACAATGCAATGCTACCTCTTGTATTATTAGTTAGTTAAATACTTGTTATAAGGTCCCCTCCTGTGTCTTTATAACCATTCAGCCATTATTTGTTTGGTTTTCAGTGTCACCTTCCCTTGCACCAATCTGGGAAATTCACACCAGGTTGATGAACTTCACGCCACTCACTCTTGTCTCCTAGGGCACTCCTACCCTCACGAGATCTTCGTTGAAAATGCCATACTTTGCACACTGGATTGAGTCTATGTCACATGGCTATAGCCTCTCCCTGAGAACCAATCTTTAGAACCAATCTTAGATTTACAGGCTGGCTACCTGCTGTGGTGCTGCTGGAAAAAACAGTAACAGCACAACAGTGGTAGCATACTTGTTTTGTGATTGTAGATAAGTATTCTGGTTCATTTTTGTCTGATTAGCCATAGCACATACTAGAGACAGTTGTGGTATTTTTTCTTTTCTAGAGGAGAGGCTCAGGCTCGCGGACAAGGCTGTGCTGGCAGAGCGGAACAAGGCTTATGAGCAGCGTCAATGCCAAAAAGTCCTCATTTTATTGTTGCACTGGTGAACTTGTGTACCAAAATAGGTGAAAATTATTTGGTGATGGCACTTCTCCAATGATTATTTAAGCATATTATTTTTGAATTGCCCATATTCCCTCTCTTTTTGGTCTAACTTTATATTTACAATATTTTGTGCACCTCTAGTAAAAGTTTATATCAAGCTTGTAATTTGAATTACAAATTTCTACCTGTTACAAATACTGGCTCTGCACAATGTGTGCATGCTAGTGCATTGCTGCTTAGCTTACTCCTTCTTTTATGTATGAAAATGTTTTTGAATAATTTTACAGGATTGAAACAGATTTTCCATTTATTTTGAGTACCATACAGTACATAGGTAGTCAGTGTACTCCTATCTACTTATCAGATCCATTTACTCATATATCAAAGTGCTACTGTTTGTTTCAGACATGAAAGTGACCGTAGCATGAATTCATCCATCTGCCCTCGGAAAATGCCCATCTGCATTCATGCCCATTCAGTAGATGAATTCATCCATCTGCCCTCTGAAAATGCCCATCTGCATGCTTTTTTATAATTGATGTTAAAAATGAACTGAAGGAAAACTAGGATAAGATGTATTATGATTTGGAAACACTAGAGGTATTACCCAATACAACAATATAATTGTGAATAAAGAGTATGGATAGTCATGTAGGAATGACAGGGGGCAGTCTTGGGTGATGCAATTTTTTGTGTTTTCTCCGGGAGGAATATATATGAAAGATTAGGCGGGTCGCTTCAAAGAGAAAATTTGTTTACTAGAAAACCTGTCTTTTGTAGCTGCTGTGTATCATCAAGCTATCGTCCCAATGGACCAGCTTGTGTATGATCATTTTGTTTGTTAGTTTGAATGGGATGAACCCAATCAGACCGATTCTCCCATAGACCTGAAATTTGGAATATTTGTTTCCTTTGTGGGCCAGTGTTGAAATAATGTATTGTAATTTATAAAAAACATGAATTTGCACATGGTTTCCACCTGACCTCCCTCCACAAACCCATGATCTAGACTATATAGATCACCTTTTGGGGATGTCTTTAGTCTTGAATATATATATATATATATATATATATATATATATATATATATATATATATATATATATATATATATATATATATATATTGCATATGTTTAAAACAAGATTCAGTGATATCTGGTTTTGCTTTCATTGTGGGCTTTGTGATATTTTATTTGTACGCTTTATTTGGTCCCATTTGTTCCTGCTGTGAAATATCTTCTAATTTAAGAAGAGCCTAGCCATGTATGTGTGCGTAAGTGGTGTTTATCGCGGTATATTAAGGCAAATCACTCTCTGAGGACCTCAGTAAAATATGCCATTAAAAGTATTTTTAGCCTAAAGGCTAAGAAAATTAGTAATGCAAAGGGTCTTTATAGTAAAAACGCAAGTGGTCAGATTTTGTTGGTGGTCTTACGTGCGAAAGTCGGCGAAAATAATGGTGACACCTCTGTGCTCAGACTATTGCGGGTGAACATTTTATCAAACCGTGCAGCACTTATTGTGGAGAGATGCAAAATCTGTTATGCTTTGATGTACACTCAGCATTTGGTTCGCTCCCAGCCTTCTTAGAGTGCACTTCAAGGACTGGACGCTAGGAGCTGCATACGCACTGGTGGGTTCAGGGAAAATTTACTTTCCTCCCAAACTCTGCGATTTTCACCGACCTTTAAAAAATGTGTATTCACGATTTTGGACCCTGTCCTCCCCACAAAAACATTGGCCTGGATCCGTCACTGACGTACTGAGTTATATCCTCTAGTCCACGTTGCACTCGGAAGACTGCTCGTTGGGGACTCGCAGACCTGATTGTTGCACGCGTTTCTCACCTGCCGAGGGTTATCACTCGCTTGTAATTTCCTGGTAGGTTATATGTTCTCATGTTTTTTGAGATTGAATATAAGCCTCATTGATCAACTGATATCTGTTGGTTTTTAAAAGTAGATGAATTTTGCATTGCGTAGCCGAGGAGCATGATTATAAATTGGTAAGATGTTTCATGGCTTTGCCTCTCGAATTCTTGACGCAAAATGGAGCCTGTGATCGCGACTCGTGATCACATATTCGGGCACAGCCCCTCGTCAGAATCCTCATAATACAATAAGCGAAAACTTTTGGGTATAGTGTGACCAAGGCTTGAAATTTAGATCTGATTTGGAATCGAATGCTGGAATAATGCAGTTCAGTACTGGAATATTCAAATATTGGAACTCGATTCGAGGTTATTCTAGCACTCTGACTAAAAATGTATGTGTTCACCTATTATATTGTGATAATTTTGGTGAAGGGATGTACCTGAATATTGATCAGTGTATTAGCCCCATTTTGGAAAACTATGATTCGAGGAGGCTGGTCATGAAATATCTTATCAACGTAGATAATTTAATAAACAATCTAATAAAAATAACGGTTAACCTACTATTTTATATAATGATATGATGTTATAGCCTGAAGTGCTTCTGGAATTGTTTGTTCTATTATGAGAAAGGACCGTTTCCGAACTCCGAAGTATTAAAAATAAACGCTTATCATTTTCATAAAACAAATGTCACTCACATGAGGCTAGCAGCTTGCTTGTCTTAAAGCTGCGATGCGTCTTCTTAGGTTTAGACTCTGTGACTACCAATGTTAAGATTAATTATAGAATCCTTTTTTATTTAATACGAACTGTTCCAGGCCATAATTTTGAGGTATATTTTCTTGATGTGCCCTGATCGGAAACTAACTCAACTTGAAGTAAAACACACTTGTATTCTTAAATCTTGTATATCTATATACGAAAAAATTAGAAAGAGCTACCACCACGGAGAGAGGAGTGAGGTGGCCAGTCCATCTCCAATCTGCAACACACAACAAACGTTCCCCCTGAAACAAAAAAGTGATCAGGTTTGGGTTCGTGGTGCGTGTTCCACACTTTTGTTAGTTCATCCAAGGATCGTGGTGGCTGCTCTCTGGTTCCCCAGTTCTGACGCATATCAAGAGTTATTCTTCCGTATCACATTCAGCTATTCTCCGGTTCTCTAGACTACGTGTTTTTATATTCTCCGGAGACCAAAGAATTACAATTATATCACAGATTTGATGTCGACGGACACATTTAATCTGATTCGATTGATTGAGTGTTCCGGCCATATGGGAGGGGGAAGGCCCTGCAGGCGCCCCAACCGCCGCAGGAACATCGCCAGCCGTCGTGGGTCCGCCAGCGCTTCCCGGATGGGCGGGTCGTCCCGTCCAAATATGTCCCGCGCAGGTCAGCGCACGCAGGGCACCGGGTCAGAAGGTGGTGGAGGATCTCGTCCTCCTCCCATCGTCGCATTCCTGTAACGTGGCCTCCGGGTTTCAGGCCGATCCCTTTCGGTAGCTGCACAGGAGAAGGGAGTGGCCAATGCGCAGGCGCTCCACCTCCACACTCCCCTGCCGTGGGGTGTGTGTGTGTGTGTGTGTGTGTGTGTGTGTGTGTAAAAGGCCCAGGCGGTCTTTCAGGGTGGTCTGCCCTGGGAGCCTACCGCCACATTTAATCTCTTTGATCACGTTTTATCTCGTACGGATTAACGTTTTGTCTCGTTGTTTTTACCAGATTAACACGCGCATCGACGGGGCTCTGAGTCACCTTCGGCGCGACAGGGGGCGCGGGTACCACCCCTAAAATCTCCAGAACCAGGGTAAGGTAGTGAAAAATGGTAAACGGCTTTGCGGTAGCCCATAGCGCTTTTCCATCGAAATATTTTAACCATTTTGTCAGGTCACTTCAATCGGATGAGTTCACTTTGTTCCGACTTATGTTGTCTTAAACTTCTTGAGGTCAGGTCACTTGACCTGTACTGGTGACCTGACCTGGGATGACCTAACCTTAAATTTTGACAAAAGTTGTAAAAATGATGAGAGAAGGTGCATGTCAAGTTTTTAACTTTGAGTTTATTTTTTAACCCGAGTGTGTTAAGCTACCCACCTAATAAAATGTGTGATGGCTTAAATTCCGTGGCGGCGCCCCTGCCTAGTTTTCTTTGCCTTAGTGTTAGGAGTGTATGTTTTACCATGTACTGCGTTTTTACTGTTAATATACAGCGTATGTATACAAGTGCGGCGGCGCTACGCGCCGCTCGTTTTTATGTTCTATCAGAAAAACCAGACGGGGGGGGGGTACCCGCCTTCCCGTCAATAGCGATCGTTAACCCGCCGCCCCACCGGGGAGTCCGGCGCC